>JAQYXR010000345.1:0-107168 GCA_030545055.2 Neoaliturus tenellus
TGGCAAAGTTGTTATTTAACCATTATTATAGTTATATATAGTAAATGAATATCCTTTTTGTTAATATTCGTTAAAATTTTCGTAATTTTGTATTTTATTCGAAATTATTTAAGTTTCCTTGGAAACAAATAACTTTCATTTAATTTCCATTGAAACGTAATATTTGTAAAACACACTTGCATATCATGAAATAAACAGTTCTTCTAGTCCATTTATACCCATAAATATTAAATAAACTATTTTGGAATCATGGTTATATGTTTCTGAGTTTATTTTTTTATAAATGTAAAGAATATATTTTAATAATATGGTTATTTAAGTGATTTTATAATACTTTTACGTTGTTATAGCTAATTATCAATATTATTTCAAATTAAACTTATAAATTTAATTTCACTTTATTTTCCATTGAAACTTTTAAATTATTGCAAATAAACAAAATTCAATACATTTACATGATGGCAAAGATGTCATTTAAAACTTATTATAGTTATATATAGTAAATGAATATCTTTTTTGTTAATATTCGTTAAAATTTTCATAATTTTGTATTTGATTAGAAATTATTTCAGTTTCCTTGGAAACAAATAACTTTTATTTAATTTCCAAGCAAACGTAATATTTGTTTAAAATACTTGCATATCATGAAAAACCCAGTTCTTCTTGGCCATTTATACCCATAAATATTAAATAAACTATTTTGGAATCATGGTTATATGTTTCTGAGTTTATTTTTTTATAAATGTAAAGAGTATATTTTAATATTATGGTTATTTAAGTGATTTTATAATAATTTTACGTTGTTTTAGCTAATTATCAATATTATTTCAAATTAAACTTATACATTTAATTTCACTTTATTTTTAATTAAAACGTTAAAATTATTGTAAATAAACAAAATTCAATACATTTACATGATAGCAAAGTTGTTATTTAACTATTATTATAGTTATATATAGTAAATGAATATCCTTTTTGTTAATATTTGGTAAAATTTTTGTAATTTTGTATTTTATTAGAAATTATTTTAGTTTCTTTGGAAACAAATAACTTTTATTTAATTTCAATGCAAACGTAATATTTATTTGTAAAAAATACTTGCAAATCATGGATTAAACAGTTCTTCTAGTCCATTTATACTAATAAATATTAAATAAACTATTTTGGAATTATGGTTATATGTTTCTGAGTTTATTTTTTTATAAATGTAAAGAGTATATTTTAATATTATGGTTATTTAAGTGATTTTATAATAATTTTACGATGTTTTAGCTAATTTTCAATATTATTTCAATTTAAAATTATACATTTAATTTCACTTTATTTTCCATTGAAACTTTTAAATTATTGCAAATAAACAAAATTCAATACATTTACATGATGGCAAAGATGTTATTTAGCCCTTATTATAGTTATATATAGTAAATGAATATCTTTTATGTTAATATTTTTTAACATTTTCATAATTTTGTATTTTATTAGAAATTATTTCAGTTTCCTTGGAAACAAATAACTTTTATTTAATTTCCAAGCAAACGTAATATTTGTTTAAAATACTTGCATATCATGAAAATCCCAGTTCTTCTTGGCCATTTATACCCATAAATATTAAATAAACTATTTTGGAATCATGGTGATATGTTTCTGAGTTTATTTGGTTATAAATGTAAAGAATATTATTTAATATTATGGTTACTTAAGTGATTTAATAATAATTTTACGTTGTTTTAGCTAATTTTCAATATTATTTCAATTTAAAATTATACATTTAATTTCACTTTATTTTCCATTGAAACTTTTAAATTATTGCAAATAAACAAAATTCAATACATTTACATGATTTCAAAAATATTATTTAGCCCTTATTATAGTTATATATAGTAAATGAATATCTTTTTTGTTAATATTCGTTAAAATTTTTATAATTATTTTGTATTTTATTAGAAATGATTTCAGTTTCCTTGGAAATAAATAACTTTCATTTCATTTCCATGGATACATAATATTTGTTTAAAATACTTGCATATCATGAAATTAACAGTTCTTCTAGTCCATTTATACCCATAAATATTAAATAAACTATTTTGGAATCATGGTTATATGTTTCTGAGTTTATTTGTTTATAAATGTAAAGAATATATTTTAATATTATGGTTACTTAAGTAATTTTATAATAATTTTACGTTGTTTTAGCTAATTATCAATATTATTTCAAATTAAACTTATACATTTAATTTCACTTTATTTTCAATTGAAACTTTTAAATTATTGCAAATAACAAAATTCAATACATTTAAATGATGGCAAAGATGTTATTTAACCCTTATTATAGTTAAATATAGAAAATGAATATCTTTTTTGTTAATATTCGTTCAAATTTTCATAATTTTGTATTTTATTAGAAATTATTTAAGTTTCCTTGGAAACAAATAACTTTCATTTAATTTCCATTGAAACGTAATATTTGTAAAAAACACTTGCATATCATGAAATAAACAGTTCTTCTAGTCCATTTATACCCATAAATATTAAATAAACTATTTTGGAATCATGGTTATATGTTTCTGAGTTTATTTTTTTATAAATGTAAAGAATACATTTTAATAATATGGTTATTTAAGTGATTTTATAATACTTTTACGTTGTTATAGCTAATTATCAATATTATTTCAAATTAAACTTATAAATTTAATTTCACTTTATTTTCCATTGAAACTTTTAAATTATTGCAAATAACTAAAATTCAATACATTTACATGATGGCAAAGATGTCATTTAAAACTTATTATAGTTATATATAGTAAATGAATATCTTTTTTGTTAATATTCGTTAAAATTTTAAAAATTTTGTATTTTATTAGAAATTATTTCAGTTTCCTTGGAAACAAATAACTTCCATTTAATTTCCATGGAAACGTAATATTTGTTTAAAATACTTGCATATCATGAAATAAACAGTTCTTGTAGTCCATTTATACCCATAAATATTAAAAAAACTATTTTGGAATCATGGTTATATGTATCTGAGTTTATTTGTTTATAAATATAAAGAATATATTTTAATATTATGGTTATTTAAGTGATTTTATAATAATTTTACGTCGTTTTAGCTAATTATCAATATTAGCTGATACATTTACATGATGGTTAAGATGTTATTTAGCCCTTATTATAGTTATATATAGTAAATGAATATCTTTTTTGTTAATATTCGTTCAAATTTTCATAATTATTTTGTATTTTATTAGAATTGATTTCAGTTTCCTTGGAAACAAATAAATTTATTTATTTTCCATGCAAACGTAATATTTGTAAAAAAATACTTGCATATCATGCATTAAACAGTTCTTCTAGTCCATTTATACCCATAAATATTAAATAAACTTTTTTGGAATCATGGTTATATGTTTCTGAGTTTATTTTTTATAAATGTAAAGAATATATTTTAATATTATGGTTATTTAAGTGATTTTATAATAATTTTACGTTGTTTTAGCTAATTTTCAATATTATTTCAATTTAAAATTATACATTTAATTTCACTTTATTTTCCATTGAAACTTTTAAATTATTGCAAATAACAAAATTCAATACATTTAAATGATGGCAAAGATGTTATTTAACCCTTATTATAGTTAAATATAGAAAATGAATATCTTTTTTGTTAATATTCGTTCAAATTTTCATAATTTTGTATTTTATTAGAAATTATTTAAGTTTCCTTGGAAACAAATAACTTTCATTTAATTTCCATTGAAACGTAATATTTGTAAAAAACACTTGCATATCATGAAATAAACAGTTCTTCTAGTCCATTTATACCCATAAATATTAAATAAACTATTTTGGATTCATGGTTATATGTTTCTGAGTTTATTTTTTTATAAATGTAAAGAATATATTTTAATAATATGGTTATTTAAGTGATTTTATAATACTTTTACGTTGTTATAGCTAATTATCAATATTATTTCAAATTAAACTTATAAATTTAATTTCACTTTATTTTCCATTGAAACTTTTAAATTATTGCAAATAAACAAAATTCAATACATTTACATGATGGCAAAGATGTTATTTAGCCCTTATTATAGTTATATATAGTAAATGAATATCTTTTATGTTAATATTTTTTAACATTTTCATAATTTTGTATTTTATTAGAAATTATTTCAGTTTCCTTGGAAACAAATAACTTTTATTTAATTTCCAAGCAAACATAATATTTGTTTAAAATACTTGCATATCATGAAAAAACCAGTTCTTCTTGGCCATTTATACCCATAAGTATTAAATAAACTATAAAAAAAATTATACTATTAAACTATTTAAAATTATACATTTAATTTCACTTTATTTTCCATTGAAACTTTTAAATTATTGTCAATAAACAAAATTCAATACATTTATAATGGCAAAGTTGTTATTTAACCCTTATTATAGTTATATATAATAAATGAATATCTTTTTTGTTAATATTCGTTAAAATTTTCATAATTTTGTATTTTATTAGAAATTATTTCAGAATCATGGTTATATGTATCTGAGTTTATTTGTTTATAAATGTAAAGAATATATTTTAATATTATGGTTATTTAAGTGATTTTATAATAATTTTACGTCGTTTTAGCTAATTTTCAATATTAGCTAATACATTTACATGATGGTTAAGATGTTATTTAGCCCTTATTATAGTTATATATAGTAAATGAATATCTTTTTTGTTAATATTCGTTCAAATTTTCATAATTATTTTGTATATTATTAGAATTGATTTCAGTTTCCTTGGAAACAAACAAATTTATTTAATTTCCATGCAAACGTAATATTTGTAAAAAAATACTTGCATATCATGAATTAAACAGTTCTTCTAGTCCATTTATACCCATAAATATTTAATAAACTTTTTTGGAATTATGGTTATATGTTTCTGAGTTTATTTTTTATAAATGTAAAGAATATATTTTAATATTATGATTATTTAAGTGATTTTATAATAATTTTACGTTGTTTTAGCTAATTTTCAATATTATTTCAATTTAAATTTATACATTTAATTTCACTTTATTTTCCATTGAAACTTTTAAATTATTGCAAATAAACAAAATTCAATACATTTACATGATGGCAAAGATGTCATTTAAAACTTATTATAGTTATATATAGTAAATGAATATCTTTTTTGTTAATATTCGTTAAAATTTTCATAATTTTGTATTTTATTAGAAATTATTTCAGTTTCCTTGGAAACAAATAACTTTCATTTAATTTCCATGGAAACGTAATATTTGTAAAAAATACTTGCATATCATGAAATAAACAGTTCTTTTAGGTCATTTATACCCATAAATATTAAATAAACTATTTTGGAATCATAGATATATGTTTTTGAGTTTATTTGTTTATAAATGTTAAGAATATATTTTAATATTATGGTTACTTAAGTGATTTTATAATAATTTTACGTCGTTTTAGCTAATTATCAATATTATTTCAAATTAAAATTATACATTTAATTTCACTTTATATTTAGTTGAAACGTTAAAATTATTGTCAATAAACAAAATTCAATCCATTTATAATGGCAAAGTTGTTATTTAACCCTTATTATAGTTATATATAATAAATGAATATCTTTTTTGTTAATATTCGTTAAAATTTTCATAATTTTGTATTTTATTAGAAATTATTTCAGTTTCCTTGGAAACAAATAACGTTCATTTAATTTCCATGGAAACGTAATATTTGTAAAAAATACTTGCATATCATGAAATAAACAGTTCTTGTAGTCCATTTATACCCATAAATATTAAATAAACTATTTTGGAATCATGGTTATATGTTTCTGAGTTTATTTTTTTATAAATGTAAAGAGTATATTTTAATATTATGGTTATTTAAGTGATTTTATAATAATTTTACGTTGTTTTAGCTAATTATCAATATTATTTAAATTAAACTTATACATTTAATTTCACTTTATTTTTAATTGAAACGTTAAAATTATTGTAAATAAACAAAATTCAATACATTTACATGATGGCAAAGTTGTTATTTAACCATTATTATAGTTATATATAGTAAATGAATATCCTTTTTGTTAATATTCGTTAAAATTTTCGTAATTTTGTATTTTATTCGAAATTATTTAAGTTTCCTTAACAACAAATAACTTTCATTTAATTTCCATTGAAACGTAATATTTGTAAAAAACACTTGCATATCATGAAATAAACAGTTCTTCTAGTCCATTTATACCCATAAATATTAAATAAACTATTTTGGAATCATGGTTATATGTTTCTGAGTTTATTTTTTTATAAATGTAAAGAATATATTTTAATAATATGGTTATTTAAGTGATTTTATAATACTTTTACGTTGTTATAGCTAATTATCAATATTATTTCAAATTAAACTTATAAATTTAATTTCACTTTATTTTCCATTGAAACTTTTAAATTATTGCAAATAAACAAAATTCAATACATTTACATGATGGCAAAGATGTCATTTAAAACTTATTATAGTTATATATAGTAAATGAATATCTTTTTTGTTAATATTCGTTAAAATTTTCATAATTTTGTATTTGATTAGAAATTATTTCAGTTTCCTTGGAAACAAATAACTTTTATTTAATTTCCAAGCAAACGTAATATTTGTTTAAAATACTTGCATATCATGAAAAACCCAGTTCTTCTTGGCCATTTATACCCATAAATATTAAATAAACTATTTTGGAATCATGGTGATATGTTTCTGAGTTTATTTGGTTATAAATGTAAAGAATATTATTTAATATTATGGTTACTTAAGTGATTTTACAATAATTTTACGTTGTTTTAGCTAATTTTCAATATTATTTCAATTTAAAATTATACATTTAATTTCACTTTATTTTCCATTGAAACTTTTAAATTATTGCAAATAAACAAAATTCAATACATTTACATGATTTCAAAGATATTATTTAGCCCTTATTATAGTTATATATAGTAAATGAATATCTTTTTTGTTAATATTCGTTAAAATTTTCATAATTATTTTGTATTTTATTACAAATGATTTCAGTTTCCTTGGAAACAAATAACTTTCATTTCATTTCCATGGAAACATAATATTTGTTTAAAATACTTGCACATCATGAAATTAACAGTTGCTTCTAGTCCATTTATACCCATAAATATTAAATAAACTATTTTGGAATCATGGTTATATGTTTCTGAGTTTATTTGTTTATAAATGTAAAGAATATATTTTAATATTATGGTTACTTAAGTGATTTTATAATAATTTTACGTTGTTTTAGCTAATTATCAATATTATTTCAAATTAAACTTATACATTTAATTTCACTTTATTTTCAATTGAAACTTTTAAATTATTGCAAATAACAAAATTCAATACATTTAAATGATGGCAAAGATGTTATTTAACCCTTATTATAGTTAAATATAGTAAATGAATATGTTTTTTGTTAATATTCGTTCAAATTTTCATAATTTTGTATTTTATTAGAAATTATTTAAGTTTCCTTGGAAACAAATAACTTTCATTTAATTTCCATTGAAACGTAATATTTGTAAAAAACACTTGCATATCATGAAATAAACAGTTCTTCTAGTCCATTTATACCCATAAATATTAAATAAACTATTTTGGAATCATGGTTATATGTTTCTGAGTTTATTTTTTTATAAATGTAAAGAATATATTTTAGTAATATGGTTATTTAAGTGATTTTATAATACTTTTACGTTGTTATAGCTAATTATCAATATTATTTCAAATTAAACTTATAAATTTAATTTCACTTTATTTTCCATTGAAACTTTTAAATTATTGCAAATAAACAAAATTCAATACATTTACATGATGGCAAAGATGTCATTTAAAACTTAATATAGTTATATATAGTAAATGCATATCTTTTTTGTTAATATTCGTTAAAATTTTCATAATTTTGTATTTGATTAGAAATTATTTCAGTTTCCTTGGAAACAAATAACTTTTATTTAATTTCCAAGCAAACGTAATATTTGTTTAAAATACTTGCATATCATGAAAAAACCAGGTCTTCTTGGCCATTTATACCCATAAGTATTAAATAAACTATTTTGGAATCATGGTGATATGTTTCTGAGTTTATTTGGTTATAAATGTAAAGAATATTATTTAATATTATGGTTACTTTAGTGTTTTAATAATAATTTTACGTTGTTTTAGCTAATTATCATTATTATTTCAAATTAAAATTATACATTTAATTTCACTTTATTTTCCATTGAAACTTTTAAATTATTGCAAATAAACGAAATTCAATACATTTACATGATGGCAAAGATGTCATTTAACCCTTATTGTAGTTATATATAGTAAATGAATATCTTTTTTGTTAATATTCGTTAAAATTTTCATAATTTTGTATTTTATTAGAAATTATTTCAGTTTCCTTGGAAACAAATAACTTTCATTTAATTTCCAAGCAAACGTAATATTTGTTTAAAATACTTGCATATCATGAAAAAAACCAGTTCTTCTTGGCCATTTATACCCATAAGTATTAAATAAACTATAAAAAAAATTATACTATTAAACTATTTAAAATTATACATTTAATTTCACTTTATTTTCCATTGAAACTTTTAAATTATTGTCAATAAACAAAATTCAATACATTTATAATGGCAAAGTTGTTATTTAACCCTTATTATAGTTATATGTAATAAATGAATATCTTTTTTGTTAATATTCGTTAAAATTTTCACAATTTTGTATTTTATTAGAAATTATTTCAGAATCATGGTTATATGTATCTGAGTTTATTTGTTTATAAATGTAAAGAATATATTTTAATATTATTGTTATTTAAGTGATTTTATAATAATTTTACGTCGTTTTAGCTAATTTTCAATATTAGCTAATACATTTACATGATGGTTAAGATGTTATTTAGCCCTTATTATAGTTATATATAGTAAATGAATATCTTTTTTGATAATATTCGTTCAAATTTTCATAATTATTTTGTATATTATTAGAATTGATTTCAGTTTCCTTGGAAACAAACAAATTTATTTAATTTCCATGCAAACGTAATATTTGTAAAAAAATACTTGCATATCATGAATTAAACAGTTCTTCTAGTCCATTTATACCCATAAATATTTAATAAACTTTTTTGGAATCATGGTTATATGTTTCTGAGTTTATTTTTTATAAATGTAAAGAATATATTTTAATATTATGATTATTTAAGTGATTTTATAATAATTTTACGTTGTTTTAGCTAATTTTCAATATTATTTCAATTTAAATTTATACATTTAATTTCACTTTATTTTCCATTGAAACTTTTAAATTATTGCAAATAAACAAAATTCAATACATTTACATGATGGCAAAGATGTCATTTAAAACTTATTATAGTTATATATAGTAAATGATTATCTTTTTTGTTAATATTCGTTAAAATTTTCATAATTTTGTGTTTTATTAGAAATTATTTCAGTTTCCTTGGAAACAAATAACTTTCATTTAATTTCCATGGAAACGTAATATTTGTAAAAAATACTTGCATATCATGAAATAAACAGTTCTTTTAGGTCATTTATACCCATAAATATTAAATAAACTATTTTGGAATCATAGATATATGTTTTTGAGTTTATTTGTTTATAAATGTAAAGAATATATTTTAATATTATGGTTACTTAAGTGATTTTATAATAATTTTACGTCGTTTTAGCTAATTATCAATATTATTTCAAATTAAAATTATACATTTAATTTCACTTTATATTTAGTTGAAACGTTAAAATTATTGTCAATAAACAAAATTCAATCCATTTATAATGGCAAAGTAGTTATTTAACCCTTATTATAGTTATATATAATAAATGAATATCTTTTTTGTTAATATTCGTTAAAATTTTCATAATTTTGTATTTTATTAGAAATTATTTCAGTTTCCTTGGAAACAAATAACGTTCATTTAATTTCCATGGAAACGTAATATTTGTAAAAAATACTTGCATATCATGAAATAAACAGTTCTTGTAGTCCATTTATACCCATAAATATTAAATAAACTATTTTGGAATCATGGTTATATGTTTCTGAGTTTATTTTTTTATAAATGTAAAGAGTATATTTTAATATTATGGTTATTTAAGTGATTTTATAATAATTTTACGTTGTTTTAGCTAATTATCAATATTATTTAAATTAAACTTATACATTTAATTTCACTTTATTTTTAATTGAAACGTTAAAATTATTGTAAATAACCAAAATTCAATACATTTACATGATGGCAAAGTTGTTATTTAACCATTATTATAGTTATATATAGTAAATGAATATCCTTTTTGTTAATATTCGTTAAAATTTTCGTAATTTTGTATTTTATTCGAAATTATTTAAGTTTCCTTGGAAACAAATAACTTTCATTTAATTTCCATTGAAACGTAATATTTGTAAAAAACACTTGCATATCATGAAATAAACAGTTCTTCTAGTCCATTTATACCCATAAATATTAAATAAACTATTTTGGAATCATGGTTATATGTTTCTGAGTTTATTTTTTTATAAATGTAAAGAATATATTTTAATAATATGGTTATTTAAGTGATTTTATAATACTTTTACGTTGTTATAGCTAATTATCAATATTATTTCAAATTAAACTTATAAATTTAATTTCACTTTATTTTCCATTGAAACTTTTAAATTATTGCAAATAAACAAAATTCAATACATTTACATGATGGCAAAGATGTCATTTAAAACTTATTATAGTTATATATAGTAAATGAATATCTTTTTTGTTAATATTCGTTAAAATTTTCATAATTTTGTATTTGATTAGAAATTATTTCAGTTTCCTTGGAAACAAATAACTTTTATTTAATTTCCAAGCAAACGTAATATTTGTTTAAAATACTTGCATATCATGAAAAACCCAGTTCTTCTTGGCCATTTATACCCATAAATATTAAATAAACTATTTTGGAATCATGGTGATATGTTTCTGAGTTTATTTGGTTATAAATGTAAAGAATATTATTTAATATTATGGTTACTTAAGTGATTTTACAATAATTTTACGTTGTTTTAGCTAATTTTCAATATTATTTCAATTTAAAATTATACATTTAATTTCACTTTATTTTCCATTGAAACTTTTAAATTATTGCAAATAAACAAAATTCAATACATTTACATGATTTCAAAGATATTATTTAGCCCTTATTATAGTTATATAAAGTAAATGAATATCTTTTTTGTTAATATTCGTTAAAATTTTCATAATTATTTTGTATTTTATTACAAATGATTTCAGTTTCCTTGGAAACAAATAACTTTCATTTCATTTCCATGGAAACATAATATTTGTTTAAAATACTTGCACATCATGAAATTAACAGTTCTTCTAGTCCATTTATACCCATAAATATTAAATAAACTATTTTGGAATCATGGTTATATGTTTCTGAGTTTATTTGTTTATAAATGTAAAGAATATATTTTAATATTATGGTTACTTAAGTGATTTTATAATAATTTTACGTTGTTTTAGCTAATTATCAATATTATTTCAAATTAAACTTATACATTTAATTTCACTTTATTTTCAATTGAAACTTTTAAATTATTGCAAATAACAAAATTCAATACATTTAAATGATGGCAAAGATGTTATTTAACCCTTATTATAGTTAAATATAGTAAATGAATATGTTTTTTGTTAATATTCGTTCAAATTTTCATAATTTTGTATTTTATTAGAAATTATTTAAGTTTCCTTGGAAACAAATAACTTTCATTTAATTTCCATTGAAACGTAATATTTGTAAAAAACACTTGCATATCATGAAATAAACAGTTCTTCTAGTCCATTTATACCCATAAATATTAAATAAACTATTTTGGAATCATGGTTATATGTTTCTGAGTTTATTTTTTTATAAATGTAAAGAATATATTTTAGTAATATGGTTATTTAAGTGATTTTATAATACTTTTACGTTGTTATAGCTAATTATCAATATTATTTCAAATTAAACTTATAAATTTAATTTCACTTTATTTTCCATTGAAACTTTTAAATTATTGCAAATAAACAAAATTCAATACATTTACATGATGGCAAAGATGTCATTTAAAACTTATTATAGTTATATATAGTAAATGCATATCTTTTTTGTTAATATTCGTTAAAATTTTCATAATTTTGTATTTGATTAGAAATTATTTCAGTTTCCTTGGAAACAAATAACTTTTATTTAATTTCCAAGCAAACGTAATATTTGTTTAAAATACTTGCATATCATGAAAAAACCAGGTCTTCTTGGCCATTTATACCCATAAGTATTAAATAAACTATTTTGGAATCATGGTGATATGTTTCTGAGTTTATTTGGTTATAAATGTAAAGAGTATTATTTAATATTATGGTTACTTTAGTGATTTTATAATAATTTTCCGTTGTTTTAGCTAATTATCATTATTATTTCAAATTAAAATTATACATTTAATTTCACTTTATTTTCCATTGAAACTTTTAAATTATTGCAAATAAACGAAATTCAATACATTTACATGATGGCAAAGATGTCATTTAACCCTTATTGTAGTTATATATAGTAAATGAATATCTTTTTTGTTAATATTCGTTAAAATTTTCATAATTTTGTATTTTATTAGAAATTATTTCAGTTTCCTTGGAAACAAATAACTTTCATTTAATTTCCATTGAAACGTAATATTTGTTTAAAACTCTTGCATATCATGAAATAAACAGTTCTTTTAGGTCATTTATACCCATAAATATTAAATAAACTATTTTGGGATCATAGATATATGTTTTTGAGTTTATTTGTTTATAAATGTAGAGAATATATTTTAATATTATGGTTACTTAAGTGATTTTATAATAATTTTACGTCGTTTAAGCTAATTATCAATATTATTTCAAATTAAAATTATACATTTAATTTTACTTTATATTTAATTGAAACGTTAAAATTATTGTCAATAAACAAAATTCAATACATTTATAATGGCAAAGTTGTTATTTAACCCTTATTATAGTTATATATAATAAATGAATATCTTTTTTGTTAATATTCGTTAAAATTTTCATAATTTTGTATTTTATTAGAAATTATTTCAGTTTCCTTGGAAACAAATAACTTTTATTTAATTTCCAGGGAAACGTAATATTTGTTTAAAATACTTGCATATCATGAAATAAACAGTTCTTCTAGTCCATTTATACCCATTAATATTAAAAAAAAACTATTTTGGAATCATGGTTATATGTATCTGAGTTTATTTGTTTATAAATGTAAAGAATATATTTTAATATTATGGTTATTTAAGTGATTTTATAATAATTTTACGTCGTTTTAGCTAATTATCAATATTAGCTAATACATTTACATGATGGTTAAGATGTTATTTAGCCCTTATTATAGTTATATATAGTAAATGAATATCTTTTTTGTTAATATTCGTTCAAATTTTCATAATTTTGTATTTTATTAGAAATTATTTCAGAATCATGGTTATATGTATCTGAGTTTATTTGTTTATAAATGTAAAGAATATATTTTAATATTATGGTTATTTAAGTGATTTTATAATAATTTTACGTCGTTTTAGCTAATTTTCAATATTAGCTAATACATTTACATGATGGTTAAGATGTTATTTAGCCCTTATTATAGTTATATATAGTAAATGAATATCTTTTTTGATAATATTCGTTCAAATTTTCATAATTATTTTGTATATTATTAGAATTGATTTCAGTTTCCTTGGAAACAAACAAATTTATTTAATTTCCATGCAAACGTAATATTTGTAAAAAAATACTTGCATATCATGAATTAAACAGTTCTTCTAGTCCATTTATACCCATAAATATTTAATAAACTTTTTTGGAATCATGGTTATATGTTTCTGAGTTTATTTTTTATAAATGTAAAGAATATATTTTAATATTATGATTATTTAAGTGATTTTATAATAATTTTACGTTGTTTTAGCTAATTTTCAATATTATTTCAATTTAAATTTATACATTTAATTTCACTTTATTTTCCATTGAAACTTTTAAATTATTGCAAATAAACAAAATTCAATACATTTACATGATGGCAAAGATGTCATTTAAAACTTATTATAGTTATATATAGTAAATGAATATCTTTTTTGTTAATATTCGTTAAAATTTTCATAATTTTGTGTTTTATTAGAAATTATTTCAGTTTCCTTGGAAACAAATAACTTTCATTTAATTTCCATGGAAACGTAATATTTGTAAAAAATACTTGCATATCATGAAATAAACAGTTCTTTTAGGTCATTTATACCCATAAATATTAAATAAACTATTTTGGAATCATAGATATATGTTTTTGAGTTTATTTGTTTATAAATGTAAAGAATATATTTTAATATTATGGTTACTTAAGTGATTTTATAATAATTTTACGTCGTTTTAGCTAATTATCAATATTATTTCAAATTAAAATTATACATTTAATTTCACTTTATATTTAGTTGAAACGTTAAAATTATTGTCAATAAACAAAATTCAATCCATTTATAATGGCAAAGTTGTTATTTAACCCTTATTATAGTTATATATAATAAATGAATATCTTTTTTGTTAATATTCGTTAAAATTTTCATAATTTTGTATTTTATTAGAAATTATTTCAGTTTCCTTGGAAACAAATAACGTTCATTTAATTTCCATGGAAACGTAATATTTGTAAAAAATACTTGCATATCATGAAATAAACAGTTCTTGTAGTCCATTTATACCCATAAATATTAAATAAACTATTTTGGAATCATGGTTATATGTTTCTGAGTTTATTTTTTTATAAATGTAAAGAGTATATTTTAATATTATGGTTATTTAAGTGATTTTATAATAATTTTACGTTGTTTTAGCTAATTATCAATATTATTTAAATTAAACTTATACATTTAATTTCACTTTATTTTTAATTGAAACGTTAAAATTATTGTAAATAAACAAAATTCAATACATTTACATGATGGCAAAGTTGTTATTTAACCATTATTATAGTTATATATAGTAAATGAATATCCTTTTTGTTAATATTCGTTAAAATTTTCGTAATTTTGTATTTTATTCGAAATTATTTAAGTTTCCTTGGAAACAAATAACTTTCATTTAATTTCCATTGAAACGTAATATTTGTAAAAAACACTTGCATATCATGAAATAAACAGTTCTTCTAGTCCATTTATACCCATAAATATTAAATAAACTATTTTGGAATCATGGTTATATGTTTCTGAGTTTATTTTTTTATAAATGTAAAGAATATATTTTAATAATATGGTTATTTAAGTGATTTTATAATACTTTTACGTTGTTATAGCTAATTATCAATATTATTTCAAATTAAACTTATAAATTTAATTTCACTTTATTTTCCATTGAAACTTTTAAATTATTGCAAATAAACAAAATTCAATACATTTACATGATGGCAAAGATGTCATTTAAAACTTATTATAGTTATATATAGTAAATGAATATCTTTTTTGTTAATATTCGTTAAAATTTTCATAATTTTGTATTTGATTAGAAATTATTTCAGTTTCCTTGGAAACAAATAACTTTTATTTAATTTCCAAGCAAACGTAATATTTGTTTAAAATACTTGCATATCATGAAAAACCCAGTTCTTCTTGGCCATTTATACCCATAAATATTAAATAAACTATTTTGGAATCATGGTGATATGTTTCTGAGTTTATTTGGTTATAAATGTAAAGAATATTATTTAATATTATGGTTACTTAAGTGATTTTACAATAATTTTAAGTTGTTTTAGCTAATTTTCAATATTATTTCAATTTAAAATTATACATTTAATTTCACTTTATTTTCCATTGAAACTTTTAAATTATTGCAAATAAACAAAATTCAATACATTTACATGATTTCAAAGATATTATTTAGCCCTTATTATAGTTATATAAAGTAAATGAATATCTTTTTTGTTAATATTCGTTAAAATTTTCATAATTATTTTGTATTTTATTACAAATGATTTCAGTTTCCTTGGAAACAAATAACTTTCATTTCATTTCCATGGAAACATAATATTTGTTTAAAATACTTGCACATCATGAAATTAACAGTTCTTCTAGTCCATTTATACCCATAAATATTAAATAAACTATTTTGGAATCATGGTTATATGTTTCTGAGTTTATTTGTTTATAAATGTAAAGAATATATTTTAATATTATGGTTACTTAAGTGATTTTATAATAATTTTACGTTGTTTTAGCTAATTATCAATATTATTTCAAATTAAACTTATACATTTAATTTCACTTTATTTTCAATTGAAACTTTTAAATTATTGCAAATAACAAAATTCAATACATTTAAATGATGGCAAAGATGTTATTTAACCCTTATTATAGTTAAATATAGTAAATGAATATGTTTTTTGTTAATATTCGTTCAAATTTTCATAATTTTGTATTTTATTAGAAATTATTTAAGTTTCCTTGGAAACAAATAACTTTCATTTAATTTCCATTGAAACGTAATATTTGTAAAAAACACTTGCATATCATGAAATAAACAGTTCTTCTAGTCCATTTATACCCATAAATATTAAATAAACTATTTTGGAATCATGGTTATATGTTTCTGAGTTTATTTTTTTATAAATGTAAAGAATATATTTTAGTAATATGGTTATTTAAGTGATTTTATAATACTTTTACGTTGTTATAGCTAATTATCAATATTATTTCAAATTAAACTTATAAATTTAATTTCACTTTATTTTCCATTGAAACTTTTAAATTATTGCAAATAAACAAAATTCAATACATTTACATGATGGCAAAGATGTCATTTAAAACTTATTATAGTTATATATAGTAAATGCATATCTTTTTTGTTAATATTCGTTAAAATTTTCATAATTTTGTATTTGATTAGAAATTATTTCAGTTTCCTTGGAAACAAATAACTTTTATTTAATTTCCAAGCAAACGTAATATTTGTTTAAAATACTTGCATATCATGAAAAAACCAGGTCTTCTTGGCCATTTATACCCATAAGTATTAAATAAACTATTTTGGAATCATGGTGATATGTTTCTGAGTTTATTTGGTTATAAATGTAAAGAGTATTATTTAATATTATGGTTACTTTAGTGATTTTATAATAATTTTCCGTTGTTTTAGCTAATTATTATTATTATTTCAAATTAAAATTATACATTTAATTTCACTTTATTTTCCATTGAAACTTTTAAATTATTGCAAATAAACGAAATTCAATACATTTACATGATGGCAAAGATGTCATTTAACCCTTATTGTAGTTATATATAGTAAATGAATATCTTTTTTGTTAATATTCGTTAAAATTTTCATAATTTTGTATTTTATTAGAAATTATTTCAGTTTCCTTGGAAACAAATAACTTTCATTTAATTTCCATTGAAACGTAATATTTGTTTAAAACTCTTGCATATCATGAAATAAACAGTTCTTTTAGGTCATTTATACCCATAAATATTAAATAAACTATTTTGGGATCATAGATATATGTTTTTGAGTTTATTTGTTTATAAATGTAGAGAATATATTTTAATATTATGGTTACTTAAGTGATTTTATAATAATTTTACGTCGTTTAAGCTAATTATCAATATTATTTCAAATTAAAATTATACATTTAATTTAACTTTATATTTAATTGAAACGTTAAAATTATTGTCAATAAACAAAATTCAATACATTTATAATGGCAAAGTTGTTATTTAACCCTTATTATAGTTATATATAATAAATGAATATCTTTTTTGTTAATATTCGTTAAAATTTTCATAATTTTGTATTTTATTAGAAATTATTTCAGTTTCCTTGGAAACAAATAACTTTTATTTAATTTCCAGGGAAACGTAATATTTGTTTAAAATACTTGCATATCATGAAATAAACAGTTCTTCTAGTCCATTTATACCCATTAATATTAAAAAAACTATTTTGGAATCATGGTTATATGTATCTGAGTTTATTTGTTTATAAATGTAAAGAATATATTTTAATATTATGGTTATTTAAGTGATTTTATAATAATTTTACGTCGTTTTAGCTAATTATCAATATTAGCTAATACATTTACATGATGGTTAAGATGTTATTTAGCCCTTATTATAGTTATATATAGTAAATGCATATCTTTTTTGTTAATATTCGTTCAAATTTTCATAATTATTTTGTATTTTATTAGAATTGATTTCAGTTTCCTTGGAAACAAATAAATTTATTTATTTTCCATGCAAACGTAATATTTGTAAAAAAATACTTGCATATCATGCATTAAACAGTTCTTCTAGTCCATTTATACCCATAAATATTAAATAAACTTTTTTGGAATCATGGTTATATGTTTCTGAGTTTATTTTTTATAAATGTAAAGAATATATTTTAATATTATGGTTATTTAAGTGATTTTATAATAATTTTACGTTGTTTTAGCTAATTTTCAATATTATTTCAATTTAAAATTATACATTTAATTTCACTTTATTTTCCATTGAAACTTTTAAATTATTGCAGATAAACAAAATTCAATACATTTACATGATGGCAAAGAAGTCATTTAAAACTTATTATAGTTATATATAGTAAATGAATATCTTTTTTGTTAATATTTGTTAAAATTTTCATAATTTTGTATTTTATTAGAAATTATTTCAGTTTCCTTGGAAACAAATAACTTTCATTTAATTTCCATGGAAACGTAATATTTGTAAAAAATACTTGCATATCATGAAATAAACAGTTCTTGTAGTCCATTTATACCCATAAATATTAAATAAACTATTTTGGAATCATGGTTATATGTTTCTGAGTTTATTTTTTTATAAATGTAAAGAGTATATTTTAATATTATGGTTATTTAAGTGATTTTATAATAATTTTACGTTGTTTTAGCTAATTATCAATATTATTTCAAATTAAACTTATACATTTAATATCACTTTATTTTTAATTGAAACGTTAAAATTATTGTAAATAAACAAAAATTCAATACATTTACATGATGGCAAAGTTGTTATTTAACCATTATTATATTTATGTATAGTAAATGAATATCCTTTTTGTTAATATTCGTTAAAATTTTCGTAATTTTGTATTTTATTATAAATTATTTCAGTTTCCTTGGAAACAAATAACTTTTATTTAATTTCAATGCAAACGTAATATTTATTTGTAAAAAATACTTGCAAATCATGGATTAAACAGTTCTTCTAGTCCATTTATACTAATAAATATTAAATAAACTATTTTGGAATTATGGTTATATGTTTCTGAGTTTATTTTTTTATAAATGTAAAGAGTATATTTTAATATTATGGTTAATTAAGTGATTTTATAATAATTTTACGTTGTTTTAGCTAATTTTCAATATTATTTCAATTTAAAATTATACATTTAATTTCACTTTATTTTCCATTGAAACTTTTAAATTATTGCAAATAAACAAAATTCAATACATTTACATGATGGCAAAGATGTTATTTAGCCCTTATTATAGTTATATATAGTAAATGAATATCTTTTATGTTAATATTTTTTAACATTTTCATAATTTTGTATTTTATTAGAAATTATTTCAGTTTCCTTGGAAACAAATAACTTTTATTTAATTTCCAAGCAAACGTAATATTTGTTTAAAATACTTGCATATCATGAAAAACCCAGTTCTTCTTGGCCATTTATACCCATAAATATTAAATAAACTATTTTTGAATCATGGTGATATGTTTCTGAGTTTATTTGGTTATAAATGTAAAGAATATTATTTAATATTATGGTTACTTAAGTGATTTTATAATAATTTTACGTTGTTTTAGCTAATTTTCAATATTATTTCAATTTAAAATTATACATTTAATTTCACTTTATTTTCCATTGAAACTTTTAAATTTTTGAAAATAAACAAAATTCAATACATTTACATGATTTCAAAGATATTATTTAGCCCTTATTATAGTTATATATAGTAAATGAATATCTTTTTTGTTAATATTCGTTAAAATTTTTATAATTATTTTGTATTTTATTAGAAATGATTTCAGTTTCCTTGGAAACAAATAACTTTCATTTCATTTCCATGGAAACATAATATTTGTTTAAAATACTTGCATATCATGAAAAACCCAGTTCTTCTAGTCCATTTATACCCATAAATATTAAATAAACTATTTTGGAATCATTGTTATATGTTTCTGAGTTTATTTGTTTATAAATGTAAAGAATATATTTTAATATTATGGTTACTTAAGTGATTTTATATTAATTTTACGTTGTTTTAGCTAATTATCAATATTATTTCAAATTAAACTTATACATTTAATTTCACTTTATTTTCAATTGAAACTTTTAAATTATTGCAAATAAACGAAATTCAATACATTTACATGATGGCAAAGATGTCATTTAACCCTTATTATAGTTATATATAGTAAATGAATATCTTTTTTGTTAATATTCGTTAAAATTTTCATAATTTTGTATTTTATTAGAAATTATTTCAGTTTCCTTGGAAACAAATAACTTTCATTTAATTTCCATTGAAACGTAATATTTGTAAAAAACACTTGCATATCATGAAATAAACAGTTCTTCTAGTCCATTTATACCCATAAATATTAAATAAACTATTTTGGAATCATGGTTATATGTTTCTGAGTTTATTTTTTTATAAATGTAAAGAATATATTTTAATAATATGGTTATTTAAGTGATTTTATAATACTTTTACGTTGTTATAGCTAATTATCAATATTATTTCAAATTAAACTTATAAATTTAATTTCAGTTTATTTTCCATTGAAACTTTTAAATTATTGCAAATAAACAAAATTCAATACATTTACATGATGGCAAAGATGTCATTTAAAACTTATTATAGTTATATGTAGTAAATGAATATCTTTTTTGTTAATATTCGTTAAAATTTTCATAATTTTGTATTTGATTAAAAATTATTTCAGTTTCCTTGGAAACAAATAACTTTTATTTAATTTCCAAGCAAACGTAATATTTGTTTAAAATACTTGCATATCATGAAAAAACCAGTTCTTCTTGGCCATTTATACCCATAAGTATTAAATAAACTATTTTGGAATCGTGGTGATATGTTTCTGAGTTTATTTGGTTATAAATGTAAAGAATATTATTTAATATTATGGTTACTTAAGTGATTTTATAATAATTTTACGTTGTTTTAGCTAATTATCAATATTATTTCAAATTAAAACTATACATTTAATTTCACTTTATTTTCCATTGAAACTTTTAAATTATTGCAAATAAACGAAATTCAATACATTTACATGATGGCAAAGATGTCATGTAACCCTTATTATAGTTATATATAGTAAATGAATATCTTTTTTGTTAATATTCGTTAAAATTTTCATAATTTTGTATTTTATTAGAAATTATTTCAGTTTCCTTGGAAACAAATAACTTTCATTTAATTTCCATGGAAACGTAATATTTGTTTAAAACTCTTGCATATTATGAAATAAACAGTTCTTTTAGGTCATTTATACCCATAAATATTAAATAAACTATTTTGGAATCATAGATATATGTTTTTGAGTTTATTTGTTTATAAATATAAAGAATATATTTTAATATTATGGTTACTTAAGTGATTTTATAATAATTTTACGTCGTTTTAGGTAATTATCAATATTATTTCAAATTAAAATTATACATTTAATTTCACTTTATATTTAATTGAAACGTTAAAATTATTGTCAATAAACAAAATTCAATACATTTATAATGGCAAAGTTGTTATTTAACCCTTATTATAGTTATATATAATAAATGAATATCTTTTTTGTTAATATTCGTTAAAATATTCATAATTTTGTATTTTATTAGAAATTATTTCAGTTTCCTTGGAAACAAATAACTTTTATTTAATTTCCAGGGAAACGTAATATTTGTTTAAAATACTTGCATATCATGAAATAAACAGTTCTTCTAGTCCATTTATACCCATAAATATTAAAAAAACTATTTTGGAATCATGGTTATATGTATCTGAGTTTATTTGTTTATAAATGTAAAGAATATATTTTAATATTATGGTTATTTAAGTGATTTTATAATAATTTTACGTTGTTTTAGCTAATTTTCAATATTATTTCAATTTAAAATTATACATTTAATTTCACTTTATTTTCCATTGAAACTTTTAAATTATTGCAAATAAACAAATTTCAATACATTTACATGATGGTTAAGATGTTATTTAGCCCTTATTATAGTTATATATAGTAAATGAATATCTTTTTTGTTAATATTCGTTCAAATTTTCATAATTATTTTGTATTTTATTAGAATTGATTTCAGTTTCCTTGAAAACAAATAAATTTATTTAATTTCCATGCAAACGTAATATTTGTAAAAAAATACTTGCATATCATGAATTAAACAGTTCTTCTAGTCCATTTATACCCATAAATATTAAATAAACTATTTTGGAATCATGGTTATATGTTTCTGAGTTTATTTTTTATAAATGTAAAGAATATATTTTAATATTATGGTTATTTAAGTGATTTTATAATAATTTTACGTTGTTTTAGCTAATTTTCAATATTATTTCAATTTAAAATTATACATTTAATTTCACTTTATTTACATTGAAACTTTTAAATTATTGCAAATAAACAAAATTCAATACATTTACATGATGGCAAAGATGTCATTTAAAACTTATTATAGTTATATATAGTAAATGAATATCTTTTTTTTAATATTCGTTAAAATTTTCATAATTTTGTATTTTATTAGAAATTATTTCAGTTTCCTTGGAAACAAATAACTTTTATTTAATTTCAATGCAAACGTAATATTTGTAAAAAATACTTGCATATCATGAAATAAACAGTTCTTGTAGTCCATTTATACCCATAAATATTAAATAAACTATTTTGGAATCATGGTTATATGTTTCTGAGTTTATTTTTTTATAAATGTAAAGATTATATTTTAATATTATGGTTATTTAAGTGATTTTATAATAATTTTACGTTGTTTTAGCTAATTATCAATATTATTCAAATTAAACTTATACATTTAATTTCACTTTATTTTTAATTGAAACGTTAAAATTATTGTAAATAAACAAAATTCAATACATTTACATGATGGCAAAGTTGTTATTTAACCATTATTATAGTTATATATAGTAAATTAATATCCTTTTTGTTAATATTTTTTAAAATTTTCGTAATTTTGTATTTTATTAGAAATTATTTCAGTTTCCTTGGAAACAAATAACTTTTATTTAATTTCAATGCAAACGTAATATTTATTTGTAAAAAATACTTGCAAATAATGGATTAAACAGTTCTTCTAGTCCATTTATACTAATAAATATTAAATAAACTATTTTGGAATTATGGTTATATGTTTCTGAGTTTATTTTTTTATAAATGTAAAGAGTATATTTTAATATTATGGTTATTTAAGTGATTTTATAATAATTTTACGTTGTTTTAGCTAATTTTCAATATTATTTCAATTTAAAATTATACATTTAATTTCACTTTATTTTCCATTGAAACTTTTAAATTATTGCAAATAAACAAAATTCAATACATTTACATGATGGCAAAGATGTTATTTAGCCCTTATTATAGTTATATATAGTAAATGAATATCTCTTATGTTAATATTTTTTAACATTTTCATAATTTTGTATTTTATTAGAAATTATTTCAGTTTCCTTGGAAACAAATAACTTTTATTTAATTTCCAAGCAAACGTAATATTTGTTTAAAATACTTGCATATCATGAAAAACCCAGTTCTTCTTGGCCATTTATACCCATAAATATTAAATAAACTATTTTGGAATCATGGTGATATGTTTCTGAGTTTATTTGGTTATAAATGTAAAGAATATTATTTAATATTATGGTTACTTAAGTGATTTTATAATAATTTTACGTTGTTTTAGCTAATTTTCAATATTATTTCAATTTAAAATTATACTTTTAATTTCACTTTATTTTCCATTGAAACTTTTAAATTATTGCAGTTAAACAAAATTCAATACATTTACATGATTTCAAAGATATTATTTAGCCCTTATTATAGTTATATATAGTAAATGAATATCTTTTTTGTTAATATTCGTTAAAATTTTCATAATTATTTTGTATTTTATTAGAAATGATTTCAGTTTCCTTGGAAACAAATAACTTTCATTTCATTTCCATGGAAACATAATATTTGTTTAAAATACTTGCATATCATGAAATTAACAGTTCTTCTAGTCCATTTATACCCATAAATATTAAATAAACTATTTTGGAATCATGGTTATATGTTTCTGAGTTTATTTGTTTATAAATGTAAAGAATATATTTTAATATTATGGTTACTTAAGTGATTTTAAAATAATTTTACGTTGTTTTAGCTAATCATCAATATTATTTCAAATTAAACTTATACATTTAATTTCACTTTATTTTCAATTGAAACTTTTTAATTATTGCAAATAACAAAATTCAATGAATTTAAATGATGGCAAAGATGTTATTTAACCCTTATTATAGTTAAATATAGTAAATGAATATCTTTTTTGTTAATATTCGTTCAAATTTTCATAATTTTGTATTTTATTAGAAATTATTTAAGTTTCCTTGGAAACAAATAACTTTCATTTAATTTCCATTGAAACGTAATATTTGTAAAAAACACTTGCATATAATGAAATAAACAGTTCTTCTAGTCCATTTATACCCATTAATATTAAATAAACTATTTTGGAATCATGGTTATATGTTTCTGAGTTTATTTGTTTATAGATGTAAAGAATATATTTTAATATTATGGTTATTTAAGTGATTTTATAATACTTTTACGTTGTTATAGCTAAAAAAACAAAATTCAAAAACAAAAACTAAAAATAAACAAAATTCAATACATTTAAATGATAGCAAATATGTTATTTTACCCTTATTATAGTTAAATATAGTAAATGAATATCTTTTTTGTTAATATTCGTTCAAATTTTCATAATTTTGTATTTTATTAGAAATTATTTCAGTTTCCTTGGAAACAAATAACTTTTATTTAATTTCCAGGGAAACGTAATATTTGTTTAAAATACTTGCATATCATGAAATAAACAGTTCTTCTAGTCCATTTATACCCATAAATATTAAAAAAACTATTTTGGAATCATGGTTATATGTTTCTGGGTTTATTTGTTTATAAATGTAAAGAGTATATTTTAATATTACGGTTATTTAAGTGATTTTATAATAATTTTACGTTGTTTTAGCTAATTTTCAATATTATTTCAATTTAAAATTATACATTTAATTTCACTTTATTTTCCATTGAAACTTTTAAATTATTGCAAATAAACAAATTTCAATACATTTACATGATGGTTAAGATGTTATTTAGCCCTTATTATAGTTATATATAGTAAATGAATATCTTTTTTGTTAATATTCTTTCAAATTTTCATAATTATTTTGTATTTTATTAGAATTGATTTCAGTTTCTTTGGAAACAAATAAATTTATTTAATTTCCATGCAAACGTAATATTTGTAAAAAAATACTTTTATATCATGAATTAAACAGTTCTTCTAGTCCATTTATACCCATAAATATTAAATAAACTTTTTTGGAATCATGGTTATATGTTTCTGAGTTTATTTTTTATAAATGTAAAGAATATATTTTAATATTATGGTTATTTAAGTGATTTTATAATAATTTTACATTGTTTTAGCTAATTTTCAATATTATTTCAATTTAAAATTATACATTTAATTTCACTTTATTTTCCATTGAAACTTTTAAATTATTGCAAATAAACAAAATTCAATACATTTACATGATGGCAAAGATGTCACTTAAAACTTATTATAGTTATATATAGTAAATGAATATCTTTTTTGTTAATATTCGTTAAAATTTTCATAATTTTGTATTTTATTAGAAATTATTTCAGTTTCCTTGGAAACAAATAACTTTCATTTAATTTCCGTGGAAACGTAATATTTGTAAAAAATACTTGCATATCATGAAATAAACAGTTCTTCTAGTCCATTTATACCTATAAATATTAAATAAACTATTTTGGAATCATGGTTATATATTTCTGAGTTTATTTTTTTATAAATGTAAAGAGTATATATTAATATTATGGTTATTTAAGTGATTTTATAATAATTTTACGTTGTTTTAGCTAATTATCAATATTATTTCAAATTAAACTTATACATTTAATTTCACTTTATTTTTAATTGAAACGTTAAAATTATTGTAAATAAACAAAATTCAATACATTTACATGATGGCAAATTTGTTATTTAACCATTATTATAGTTATATATAGTAAATTAATATCCTTTTTGTTAATATTCGTTAAAATTTTCGTAATTTTGTATTTTATTAGAAATTATTTCAGTTTCCTTGGAAACAAATAACTTTTATTTAATTTCAATGCAAACGTAATATTTATTTGTAAAAAATACTTGCAAATCATGGATTAAACAGTTCTTCTAGTCCATTTATACTAATAAATATTAAATAAACTATTTTGGAATTATGGTTATATGTCTCTGAGTTTATTTTTTTGTAAATGTAAAGAATATTATTTAATATTATGGTTACTTAAGTGATTTTATAATAATTTTACGTTGTTTTAGCTAATTTTCAATATAATTTCAATTTAAAATTATACATTTAATTTCACTTTATTTTCCATTGAAACTTTTAAATTATTGCAAATAAACAAAATTCAATACATTTACATGATTTCAAAGATATTATTTAGCCCTTATTATAGTTATATATAGTAAATGAATATCTTTTTTGTTAATATTCGTTAAAATTTTCATAATTATTTTGTATTTTATTAGAAATGATTTCAGTTTCCTTGGAAACAAATAACTTTCATTTCATTTCCATGGAAACATAATATTTGTTTAAAATACTTGCATATCATGAAATTAACAGTTCTTCTAGTCCATTTATACCCATAAATATTAAATAAACTATTTTGGAATCATGGTTATATGTTTCTGAGTTTATTTGTTTATAAATGTAAAGAATATATTTTAATATTATGGTTACTTGAGTGATTTTATAATAATTTTACGTTGTTTTAGCTAATTATCAATATTATTTCAAATTAAACTTATACATTTAATTTCACTTTATTTTCAATTGAAACTTTTAAATTATTGCAAATAACAAAATTCAATACATTTAAATGATGGCAAAGATGTTATTTAACCCTTATTATAGTTAAATATAGTAAATGAATATCTTTTTTGTTAATATTCGTTCAAATTTTCATAATTTTGTATTTTATTAGAAATTATTTAAGTTTCCTTGGAAACAACAACTTTCATTTAATTTCCATTGAAACGTAATATTTGTAAAAAACACTTGCATATCATAAAATAAATAGTTCTTCTAGTCCATTTATACCCATAAATATTAAATAAACTATTTTGGAATCATGATTATATGTTTCTGAGTTTATTTGTTTATAGATGTAAAGAATATATTTTAATATTATGGTTATTTAAGTGATTTTATAATACTTTTACGTTGTTATAGCTAAAATAAACAAAATTCAAAAACAAAAACTAAAAATAAACAAAAATCAATACATTTAAATGATGGAAAATATGTTATTTTACCCTTATTATAGTTAAATATAGTAAATGAATATCTTTTTTGTTAATATTCGTTCAAATTTTCATAATTTTGTATTTTATTAGAAATTATTTCAGTTTCCTTGGAAACAAATAACTTTCATTTAATTTCCATGGAAACGTAATATTTGTAAAAAACACTTGCATATCATGAAATAAACAGTTCTTTTAGTCCATTTATACCCATAAATATTAAATAAACTATTTTGGAATCATGGTTATATGTTTCTGAGTTTATTTTTTATAAATGTAAAGAATATATTTTAATATTATGGTTATTTAAGTGAATTTATAATACTTTTACGTTGTTATAGCTAATTATCAATAGTATATCAAATTAAACTTATAAATTTAATTTCACTTTATTTTCCATTGAAAGTTTTAAATTATTGCAAAAAAAAATTCAATACATTTACATGATGGCAAAGATGACATTTAACCCTTATTATAGTTATACAGGGTGTCCAGCTTCCAAATTTACAAACTTTTACAGGTTATTGCCCACGTCAAAATAAGCAAAAAAGTTCCTATAAACATATGTCTTAAAATGCTTCATTAACCCGCTAGCCGCCATTTTGTTTTTTACACTAAATAATTTATATTTCCGTAACGGATCATTCTATTTAGTTAATATTTGGCATGAACCTTCACTATAACAATACCCATTTTCAGTAAAAAAATTATTTTTTTCCAATGTGTATTTTCAAAATGGCGGCCATTTTAAAATTTTAAACTTAAATATCTCAAAAACGGTAAATTTTATAAAAATGTCACAAGTGACAAAAAACTTGCCAAATAAATTATCTAAACATTTATACCAAGTTTAAAAGGATCCGACAACAAATAACGGAGTTATTGAGATTTTTCTCTTAAAATAACCTAAATTGACATTAATCATAGTGCAAAATCAGTGTTTTTCTGCAGGAAAACAACAATAACTCCGTTATTTGTTGTTGGATCCTAGCAAACTTGGTATCAATGTTTAGATAATTTAATTTGTCAACTTTTTTGTCTCAAGTAACATTTTTATAAAATTTACCGTTTTTGAGATATTTGAGTTTAAAATTTTTAAATGGCCGCCATTTTGAAAACACATATTGGAAAAAAATAATTTTTTTACTGAAAATGGGTATTGTTATAGTGAAGGTTCATGCCAAATATTAATTTAATAAAATGATCCGTTATGGAAATAAAAATTATTTAGTGTAAAAAACAAAATGGCGGCTAGAGGTTTAATGAAGCATTTTAGGACATATGTTTATAGGAAATTTTTTGCTTATTTTGCCGTGGGCAATAACCTGGAAAAGTTTGCAAAAGGTTGAAGCTGGACACCCTGTATATAGTAAATGAATATATTTTTTGTTAATATTCGTTAAAATTTTCATAATTTTGTATTTTATTAGAAATTATTTCAGTTTCCTTGGAAACAAATAACTTTCATTTAATTTCCATGGAAACGTAATATTTGTTTAAAATACTTGCATATCATGAAATAAACAGTTCTTCTAGTCAATTTATACCCATAAATATTAAATAAACTATTTTGAAATCATGGTTATATGTTTCTGAGTTTATTTTTTTATAAATGTAAAGAATATATTTTAATGTTATGGTTATTTAAGTGATTTTATAATAATTTTACGTTGTTTTAGCTAATTATCAATATTATTTCAATTTAAAATTATACATTTAATTTCACTTTATTTTCCATTGAAACTTTTAAATTATTGCAGATAAACAAAATTCAATTCATTTACATGATTTCAAAGATATTATTTAGCCCTTATTATAGTTATATATAGTAAATGAATATCTTTTTTGTTAATATTCGTTAAAATTTTCATAATTATTTTGTATTTTATTAGAAATGATTTCAGTTTCCTTGGAAACAAATAACTTTCATTTCATTTCCATGGAAACATAATATTTGTTTAAAATACTTGTATATCATGAAATTAACAGTTCTTCTAGTCCATTTATACCCATAAATATTAAATAAACTATTTTGGAATCATGGTTATATGTTTCTGAGTTTATTTGTTTATAAATGTAAAGAATATATTTTAATATTATGGTTACTTAAGTGATTTTATAATAATTTTACGTTGTTTTAGCTAATTATCAATATTATTTCAAATTAAACTTATACATTTAATTTCACTTTATTTTCAATTGAAACTTTTTAATTATTGCAAATAACAAAATTCAATACATTTAAATGATGGCAAAGATGTTATTTAACCCTTATTATAGTTAAATATAGTAAATGAATATCTTTTTTGTTAATATTCGTTCAAATTTTCATAATTTTGTATTTTATTAGAAATTATTTAAGTTTCCTTGGAAACAAATAACTTTCATTTAATTTCCATTGAAACGTAATATTTGTAAAAAACACTTGCATATCATGAAATAAACAGTTCTTCTAGTCCATTTATACCCATTAATATTAAATAAACTATTTTAGAATCATGGTTATATGTTTCTGAGTTTATTTGTTTATAGATGTAAAGAATATATTTTAATATTATGGTTATTTAAGTGATTTTTATAATACTTTTACGTTGTTATAGCTAAAAAAACAAAATTCAAAAACAAAAACTAAAAATAAACAAAATTCAATACTTTTAAATGATGGCAAATATGTTATTTTACCCTTATTATAGTTAAATATAGTAAATGAATATCTTTTTTGTTAATATTCGTTCAAATTTTCATAATTTTGTATTTTATTAGAAATTATTTCAGTTTCCTTGGAAACAAATAACTTTTATTTAATTTCCAGGGAAACGTAATATTTGTTTAAAATACTTGCATATCATGAAATAAACAGTTCTTCTAGTCCATTTATACCCATAAATATTAAATAAACTATTTTGGAATCATGGTTATATGTTTCTGAGTTTATTTGTTTATAAATGTAAAGAATATATTTTAATATTATGGTTATTTAAGTGATTTTATAATAATTTTACGTCGTTTTAGCTAATTATCAATATTATTTCAAATTAAAATTATACATTTAATTTCACTTTATATTTAATTGAAACGTTAAAATTATTGTCAATAAACAAAATTCAATACATTTATAATGGCAAAGTTGTTATTTAACCCTTATTATAGTTATATATAATAAATAAATATCTTTTTTGTTAATATTCGTTTAAATTTTCATAATTTTGTATTTTATTAGAAATTATTTCAGTTTCCTTGGAAACAAATAACTTTTATTTAATTTCCAGGGAAACGTAATATTTGTTTAAAATACTTGCATATCATGAAATAAACAGTTCTTCTAGTCCATTTATACCCATAAATATTAAAAAAACTATTTTGGAATCATGGTTATATGTATCTGAGTTTATTTGTTTATAAATGTAAAGAATATATTTTAATATTATGGTTATTTAAGTGATTTTATAATAATTTTACGTTGTTTTAGCTAATTTTCAATATTATTTCAATTTAAAATTATACATTTAATTTCACTTTATTTTCCATTGAAACTTTTAAATTATTGCAAATAAACAAATTTCAATACATTTACATGATGGTTAAGATGTTATTTAGCCCTTATTATAGTTATATATAGTAAATGAATATCTTTTTTTGTTAATATTCGTTCAAATTTTCATAATTATTTTGTATTTTATTAGAATTGATTTCAGTTTCCTTGGAAACAAATAAATTTATTTAATTTCCATGCAAACGTAATATTTGTAAAAAAATACTTGCATATCATGAATTAAACAGTTCTTCTAGTCCATTTATACCCATAAATATTAAATAAACTATTTTGGAATCATGGTTATATGTTTCTGAGTTTATTTTTTATAAATGTAAAGAATATATTTTAATATTATGGTTATTTAAGTGATTTTATAATAATTTTACGTTGTTTTAGCTAATTTTCAATATTATTTCAATTTAAAATTATACATTTAATTTCACTTTATTTACATTGAAACTTTTAAATTATTGCAAATAAACAAAATTCAATACATTTACATGATGGTTAAGATGTTATTTAGCCCTTATTATAGTTATATATAGTAAATGAATATCTTTTTTTGTTAATATTCGTTCAAATTTTCATAATTATTTTGTATTTTATTAGAATTGATTTCAGTTTCCTTGGAAACAAATAAATTTATTTAATTTCCATGCAAACGTAATATTTGTAAAAAAATACTTGCATATCATGAATTAAACAGTTCTTCTAGTCCATTTATACCCATAAATATTAAATAAACTATTTTGGAATCATGGTTATATGTTTCTGAGTTTATTTTTTATAAATGTAGAGAATATATTTTAATATTATGGTTATTTAAGTGATTATATAATAATTTTACGTTGTTTTAGCTAATTTTCAATATTATTTCAATTTAAAATTATACATTTAATTTCACTTTATTTACATTGAAACTTTTAAATTATTGCAAATAAACAAAATTCAATACATTTACATGATGGCAAAGATGTCATTCAAAACTTATTATAGTTATATATAGTAAATGAATATCTTTTTTGTTAATATTCGTTAAAATTTTCATAATTTTGTATTTTATTAGAAATTATTTCAGTTTCCTTGGAAACAAATAACTTTTATTTAATTTCAATGCAAACGTAATATTGTAAAAAATACTTGCATATCATGAAATAAACATTTCTTGTAGTCCATTTATACCCATAAATATTAAATAAACTATTTTGGAATCATGGTTATATGTTTCTGAGTTTATTTTTTTATAAATGTAAAGATTATATTTTAATATTATGGTTATTTAAGTGATTTTATAATAATTTTACGTTGTTTTAGCTAATTATCAATATTATTTCAAATTAAACTTATACATTTAATTTCACTTTATTTTTAATTGAAACGTTAAAATTATTGTAAATAAACAAAATTCAATACATTTACATGATGGCAAAGTTGTTATTTAACCATTATTATAGTTATATATAGTAAATGAATATCTTTTTTGTTAATATTTTTAAAATTTTCATAATTTTGTATTTTATTAGAAATTATTTCAGTTTCCTTGGAAACAAATAACTTTCATTTAATTTCCGTGGAAACGTAATATTTGTAAAAAATACTTGCATATCATGAAATAAACAGTTCTTCTAGTCCATTTATACCCATAAATATTAAATAAACCTATTTTGGAATCATGGTTATATGTTTCTGAGTTTATTTTTTTATAAATGTAAAGAGTATATATTAATATTATGGTTATTTAAGTGATTTTATAATAATTTTATCTTGTTTTAGCTAATTATCAATATTATTTCAAATTAAACTTATACATTTAATTTCACTTTATTTTTAATTGAAACGTTAAAATTATTGTAAATAAACAAAATTCAATACATTTACATGATGGCAAATTTGTTATTTAACCATTATTATAGTTATATATAGTAATGAATATCCTTTTTGTTAATATTCGTTAAATTTTGGTAATTTGTATTTTATTAGAAATTATTTCAGTTTCCTTGGAAACAAATAACTTTTATTTAATTTCAATGCAAACGTAATATTTATTTGTAAAAAATACTTGCAAATCATGGATTAAACAATTTTTCTAGTCCATTTATACTAATAAATATAAATAAACTATTTTGGAATTATGGTTATATGTTTCTGAGTTTATTTTTTTATAAATGTAAAGAGTATATTTTAATATTATGGTTATTAAGTGATTTTATAATAATTTTACGTTGTTTTAGCTAATTTTCAATATTATTTCAATTTAAAATTATACATTTAATTTCACTTTATTTTCCATTGAAACTTTTAAATTATTGCAAATAAACAAATTTCAATACATTTACATGATGGTTAAGATGTTATTTAGCCCTTATTATAGTTATATATAGTAAATGAATATCTTTTTTTGTTAATATTCGTTCAAATTTTCATAATTATTTTGTATTTTATTAGAATTGATTTCAGTTTCCTTGGAAACAAATAAATTTATTTAATTTCCATGCAAACGTAATATTTGTAAAAAATACTTGCATATCATGAATTAAACAGTTCTTCTAGTCATTTATACCCATAAATATTAAATAAACTATTTTGGAATCATGGTTATATGTTTCTGAGTTTATTTTTTATAAATGTAGAGAATAATTTTAATATTAATGGTTATTTAAGTGATTTTATAATAATTTTACGTTGTTTTAGCTAATTTTCAATATTATTTCAATTTAAAATTATACATTTAATTTCACTTTATTTACATTGAAACTTTTAAATTATTGCAAATAAACAAAATTCAATACATTGACATGATGGCAAAGATGTCATTCAAAACTTATTATAGTTATATATAGTAAATGAATATCTTTTTTGTTAATATTCGTTAAAATTTTCATAATTTTGTATTTTATTAGAAATTATTTCAGTTTCCTTGGAAACAAATAACTTTTATTTAATTTCAATGCAAACGTAATATTTGTAAAAAATACTTGCATATCATGAAATAAACATTTCTTGTAGTCCATTTATACCCATAAATATTAAATAAACTATTTTGGAATCATGGTTATATGTTTCTGAGTTTATTTTTTTATAAATGTAAAGATTATATTTTAATATTATGGTTATTTAAGTGATTTTATAATAATTTTACGTTGTTTTAGCTAATTATCAATATTATTTCAAATTAAACTTATACATTTAATTTCACTTTATTTTTAATTGAAACGTTAAAATTATTGTAAATAAACAAAATTCAATACATTTACATGATGGCAAAGTTGTTATTTAACCATTATTATAGTTATATATAGTAAATGAATATCTTTTTTGTTAATATTTTTTAAAATTTGCGTAATTTTGTATTTTATTAGAAATTTTTTCAGTTTCCTTGGAAACAAATAACTTTTATTTAATTTCAATGCAAACGTAATATTTATTTGTAAAAAATACTTGCAAATCATGGATTAAACAGTTCTTCTAGTCCATTTATACTAATAAATATTAAATAAACTATTTTGGAATTATGGTTATATGTTTCTGAGTTTATTTTTTTATAAATGTAAAGAGTATATTTTAATATTATGGTTATTTAAGTGATTTTATAATAATTTTACGTTGTTTTAGCTAATTTTCAATATTATTTCAATTTAAAATTATACATTTAATTTCACTTTATTTTCCATTGAAACTTTTAAATTATTGCAAATAAACAAAATTCAATACATTTACATGATGGCAAAGATGTCATTTAAAACTTATTATAGTTATATATAGTAAATGAATATCTTTTTTGTTAATATTCGTTAAAATTTTCATAATTTTGTATTTTATTAGAAATTATTTCAGTTTCCTTGGAAACAAATAACTTTCATTTAATTTCCGTGGAAACGTAATATTTGTAAAAAATACTTGCATATCATGAAATAAACAGTTCTTCTAGTCCATTTATACCCATTAATATTAAAAAAACTATTTTGGAATCATGGTTATATGTTTCTGAGTTTATTTGTTTATAGATGTAAAGAATATATTTTAATATTATGGTTATTTAAGTGATTTTATAATACTTTTACGTTGTTATAGCTAAAAAACAAAATTCAAAAACAAAAACTAATAAACAAAATTCAATACATTTAAATGATGGCAAATATGTTATTTTACCCTTATTATAGTTAAATATAGTAAATGAATATCTTTTTTGTTAATATTCGTTCAAATTTTCATAATTTTGTATTTTATTAGAAATTATTTCAGTTTCCTTGGAAACAAATAACTTTTATTTAATTTCCAGGGAAACGTAATATTTGTTTAAAATACTTGCATATCATGAAATAAACAGTTCTTCTAGTCCATTTATACCCATAAATATTAAAAAAAACTATTTTGGAATCATGGTTATATGTATCTGAGTTTATTTGTTTATAAATGTAAAGAATATATTTTAATATTATGGTTATTTAAGTGATTTTATAATAATTTTACGTTGTTTTAGCTAATTTTCAATATTATTTCAATTTAAAATTATACATTTAATTTCACTTTATTTTCCATTGAAACTTTTAAATTATTGCAAATAAACAAATTTCAATACATTTACATGATGGTTAAGATGTTATTTAGCCCTTATTATAGTTATATATAGTAAATGAATATCTTTTTTGTTAATATTCGTTCAAATTTTCATAATTATTTTGTATTTTATTAGAATTGATTTCAGTTTCTTTAAAAACAAATAAATTTATTTAATTTACATGCAAACGTAATATTTGTAAAAACATACTTGTATATCATGGATTAAACAGTTCTTCTAGTCCATTTATACCCATAAATATTAAATAAACTATTTTGGAATCATGGTTATATGTTTTTGAGTTTATTTGTTTATAAATGTAAAGAATATATTTTAATATTATGGTTATTTAAGTGATTTTATAATAATTTTACGTTGTTTTAGCTAATTTTCAATATTATTTCAATTTAAAATTATACATTTAATTTCACTTTATTTTCCATTGAAACTTTTAAATTATTGCAAATAAACAAAATTCAATACATTTACATGATGGCAAAGATGTCATTTAAAACTTATTATAGTTATATATAGTAAATGAATATCTTTTTTGTTAATATTCGTTAAAATTTTCATAATTTTGTATTTTATTAGAAATTATTTCAGTTTCCTTGGAAACAAATAACTTTCATTTAATTTCCGTGGAAACGTAATATTTTTAAAAAATACTTGCATATCATGAAATAAACAGTTCTTCTAGTCCATTTATACCCATTAATATTAAATAAACTATTTCGGAATCATGGTTATATGTTTCTGAGTTTATTTTTTTATAAATGTAAAGATTATATATTAATATTATGGTTATTTAAGTGATTTTATAATAATTTTACGTTGTTTTAGCTAATTATCAATATTATTTCAAATTAAACTTATACATTTAATTTCACTTTATTTTTAATTGAAACGTTAAAATTATTGTAAATAAACAAAATTCAATACATTTACATGATGGCAAATTTGTTATTTAACCATTATTATAGTTATATATAGTAAATGAATATCCTTTTTGTTAATATTCGTTAAAATTTTCGTAATTTTGTATTTTATTAAAAATTATTTCAGTTTCCTTGGAAACAAATAACTTTTATTTAATTTCAATGCAAACGTAATATTTATTTGTAAAAAATACTTGCAAATCATGGATTAAACAGTTCTTCTAGTCCATTTATACTAATAAATATTAAATAAACTATTTTGGAATTATGGTTATATGTTTCTGAGTTTATTTTTTTATAAATGTAAAGAGTATATTTTAATATTATGGTTATTAAGTGATTTTATATTAATTTTACGTTGTTTTAGCTAATTTTCAATATTATTTCAATTTAAAATTATACATTTAATTTCACTTTATTTTCCATTGAAACTTTTAAATTATTGCAAATAAACAAAATTCAATACATTTACATGATTTCAAAGATATTATTTAGCCCTTATTATAGTTATATATAGTAAATGAATATCTTTTTTGTTAATATTCGTTAAAATTTTCATAATTATTTTGTATTTTATTAGAAATTATTTCAGTTTCCTTGGAAACAAATAACTTTTATTTAATTTCCAAGCAAACGTAATATTTGTTTAAAATACTTGCATATCATGAAAAACCCAGTTCTTCTTGGCCATTTATACCCATAAATATTAAATAAACTATTTTGGAATCATGGTGATATGTTTCTGAGTTTATTTGGTTATAAATGTAAAGAATATTATTTAATATTATGGTTACTTAAGTGATTTTATAATAATTTTACGTTGTTTTAGCTAATTTTCAATATTATTTCAATTTAAAATTATACATTTAATTTCACTTTATTTTCCATTGAAACTTTTAAATTATTGCAAATAAACAAAATTCAATACATTTACATGATTTCAAAGATATTATTTAGCCCTTATTATAGTTATATATAGTAAATGAATATCTTTTTTGTTAATATTCGTTAAAATTTTCATAATTATTTTGTATTTTATTAGAAATGATTTCAGTTTCCTTGGAAACAAATAACTTTCATTTCATTTCCATGGAAACATAATATTTGTTTAAAATACTTGCATATCATGAAATTAACAGTTCTTCTAGTCCATTTATACCCATAAATATTAAATAAACTATTTTGGAATCATGGTTATATGTTTCTGAGTTTATATGTTTATAAATGTAAAGAATATATTTTAATATTATGGTTACTTGAGTGATTTTATAATAATTTTACGTTGTTTTAGCTAATTATCAATATTATTTCAAATTAAACTTATACATTTAATTTCACTTTATTTTCAATTGAAACTTTTAAATTATTGCAAATAACAAAATTCAATACATTTAAATGATGGCAAAGATGTTATTTAACCCTTATTATAGTTAAATATAGTAAATGAATATCTTTTTTGTTAATATTCGTTAAAATTTTCATAATTTTGTATTTTATTAGAAATTATTTCAGTTTCCTTGGAAACAAATAACTTTTATTTAATTTCCAGGGAAACGTAATATTTGTTTAAAATACTTGCATATCATGAAATAAACAGTTCTTCTAGTCCATTTATACCCATAAATATTAAAAAAAACTATTTTGGAATCATGGTTATATGTATCTGAGTTTATTTGTTTATAAATGTAAAGAATATATTTTAATATTATGGTTATTTAAGTGATTTTATAATAATTTTACGTTGTTTTAGCTAATTTTCAATATTATTTCAATTTAAAATTATACATTTAATTTCACTTTATTTTCCATTGAAACTTTTAATTTATTGCAAATAAACAAATTTCAATACATTTACATGATGGTTAAGATGTTATTTAGCCCTTATTATAGTTATATATAGTAAATGAATATCTTTTTTGTTAATATTCGTTCAAATTTTCATAATTATTTTGTATTTTATTAGAATTGATTTCAGTTTCTTTGGAAACAAATAAATTTATTTAATTTACATGCAAACGTAATATTTGTAAAAAAATACTTGTATATCATGAATTAAACAGTTCTTCTAGTCCATTTATACCCATAAATATTAAATAAACTATTTTGGAATCATGGTTATATGTTTTTGAGTTTATTTGTTTATAAATGTAAAGAATATATTTTAATATTATGGTTATTTAAGTGATTTTATAATAATTTTACGTTGTTTTAACTAATTTTCAATATTATTTCAATTTAAAATTATACATTTAATTTCACTTTATTTTCCATTGAAACTTTTAAATTATTGCAAATAAACAAAATTCAATACATTTACATGATGGCAAAGATGTCATTTAAAATTTATTATAGTTATATATAGTAAATGAATATCTTTTTTGTTAATATTCGTTTAAATTTTCATAATTTTGTATTTTATTAGAAATTATTTCAGTTTCCTTGGAAACAAATAACTTTCATTTAATTTCCGTGGAAACGTAATATTTTTAAAAAATACTTGCATATCATGAAATAAACAGTTCTTCTAGTCCATTTATACCCATTAATATTAAATAAACTATTTTGGAATCATGGTTATATGTTTCTGAGTTTATTTTTTTATAAATGTAAAGATTATATATTAATATTATGGTTATTTAAGTGATTTTATAATAATTTTACGTTGTTTTAGCTAATTATCAATATTATTTCAAATTAAACTTATACATTTAATTTCACTTTATTTTTAATTGAAACGTTAAAATTATTGTAAATAAACAAAATTCAATACATTTACATGATGGCAAATTTGTTATTTAACCATTATTATAGTTATATATAGTAAATGAATATCCTTTTTGTTAATATTCGTTAAAATTTTCGTAATTTTGTATTTTATTAAAAATTATTTCAGTTTCCTTGGAAACAAATAACTTTTATTTAATTTCAATGAAAACTTAATATTTATTTGTAAAAAATACTTGCAAATCATGGATTAAACAGTTCTTCTAGTCCATTTATACTAATAAATATTAAATAAACTATTTTGGAATTATGGTTATATGTTTCTGAGTTTATTTTTTTATAAATGTAAAGAGTATATTTTAATATTATGGTTATTAAGTGATTTTATAATAATTTTACGTTGTTTTAGCTAATTTTCAATATTATTTCAATTTAAAATTATACATTTAATTTCACTTTATTTTCCATTGAAACTTTTAAATTATTGGAAATAAACAAAATTCAATACATTTACATGATGGCAAAGATGTTATTTAGCCCTTATTATAGTTATATATAGTAAATGAATATCTTTTATGTTAATATTTTTTAACATTTTCATAATTTTGTATTTTATTAGAAATTATTTCAGTTTCCTTGGAAACAAATAACTTTTATTTAATTTCCAAGCAAACGTAATATTTGTTTAAAATACTTGCATATCATGAAAAACCCAGTTCTTCTTGGCCATTTATACCCATAAATATTAAATAAACTATTTTGGAATCATGGTGATATGTTTCTGAGTTTATTTGGTTATAAATGTAAAGAATATTATTTAATATTATGGTTACTTAAGTGATTTTATAATAATTTTACGTTGTTTTAGCTAATTTTCAATATTATTTCAATTTAAAATTATACATTTAATTTCACTTTATTTTCCATGTAAACTTTTAAATTATTGCAAATAAACAAAATTCAATACATTTACATGATTTCAAAGATATTATTTAGCCCTTATTATAGTTATATATAGTAAATGAATATCTTTTTTGTTAATATTCGTTAAAATTTTCATAATTATTTTGTATTTTATTAGAAATGATTTCAGTTTCCTTGGAAACAAATAACTTTCATTTCATTTCCATGGAAACATAATATTTGTTTAAAATACTTGCATATCATGAAATTAACAGTTCTTCTAGTCCATTTATACCCATAAATATTAAATAAACTATTTTGGAATCATGGTTATATGTTTCTGAGTTTATATGTTTATAAATGTAAAGAATATATTTTAATATTATGGTTACTTGAGTGATTTTATAATAATTTTACGTTGTTTTAGCTAATTATCAATATTATTTCAAATTAAACTTATACATTTAATTTCACTTTATTTTCAATTGAAACTTTTAAATTATTGCAAATAACAAAATTCAATACATTTAAATGATGGCAAAGATGTTATTTAACCCTTATTATAGTTAAATATAGTAAATGAATATCTTTTTTGTTAATATTCGTTAAAATTTTCATAATTTTGTATTTTATTAGAAATTATTTAAGTTTCCTTGGAAACAAATAACTTTCATTTAATTTCCATTGAAACGTAATATTTGTAAAAAACACTTGCATATCATAAAATAAACAGTTCTTCTAGTCCATTTATACCCATAAATATTAAATAAACTATTTTGGAATCATGATTATATGTTTCTGAGTTTATTTGTTTATAGATGTAAAGAATATATTTTAATATTATGGTTATTTAAGTGATCTTATAATACTTTTACGTTGTTATAGCTAAAATAAACAAAATTCAAAAACAAAAACTAAAAATAAACAAAATTCAATACATTTACATGATGGCAAAGATGTCATTTAACCCTTATTATAGTTATACATAGTAAATGAATATCTTTTTTGTTAATATTCGTTCAAATTTTCATAATTTTGTATTTTATTAGAAATTATTTCAGTTTCCTTGGAAACAAATAACTTTCATTTAATTTCCATGGAAACGTAATATTTGTTTAAAATACTTGCATATCATGAAATAAACAGTTCTTCTAGTCAATTTATACCAATAAATATTAAATAAACTATTTTGGAATCATGGTTATGTGTTTCTGAGTTTATTTTTTAAATGTAAAGAATATATTTTAATATTATGGTTATTTAAGTGATTTTATAATAATTTTACGTTGTTTTAGCTAATTATCAATATTATTTCAAATTAAACTTATACATTTAATTTCACTTTATTTTCAATTGAAACTTTTAAATTATTGCAAATAAACAAAATTCAATACATTTACATGATGGCAAAGATGTTATTTAACCCTTATTATAGTTAAATATAATAATTGAATATCTTTTTTGTTAAAATTCGTTCAAATTTTCATAATTTTGTTTTTTATTAGGAATTATTTCAGTTTCCTTGGAAACAAATAACTTTCATTTAAATTCCATGGAAACGTAATATTTGTAAAAAATACTTGCATATCATGAAATAAACAGTTCTTCTAGTCCATTTATACCCATAAATAATAAATAAACTATTTTGGAATCATGGTCATATGTTTCTGAGTTAATTTTTTATAAATGTAAAGAATATATTTTAATATTATGGTTATTAAAGTGAATTTATAATACTTTTACGTTGTTATAGCTAATTATCAATATTATTTCAAATTAAACTTATAAATTTAATTTAACTTTATTTTCCATTGAAAGTTTTAAATTATTGCAAACAAACAAAATTCAATACATTTACATGATGGCAAAGATGTTATTTAACCCTTATTATAGTTATATATAGTAAATGAATATAAGTAGAAGGGATTTGCCGGTCCTGGCGCAGGTCAAGGTCAGCGGTTGTAATTGGCAGGTGTGTGTTGTTGATTTGGGGGTGATTTTGGGGGTTTGGGGAGGGGTTGGTAAGTGTGTCAAGGTCATTTGGAGGGGGTTTTAAAAAAGGTGGGGAGTCTGGGGATGAGTGGCGGGCGGGAGTGTGGCGGGAGCGGGCGTGGGGCTCCGGGAAATAAATTTATTTATTCATCAAAGCCCACCAGTGATCGTAGGATCGCTTCTACATCGTTTGCAGCCGTACTGTTGATTTCATTGCTCTGCACGGGTCGGGAGTCGGTGGTGGTAGTGTATGTAGGCAAATTTTGTGTGGGAACACCGCCATTGTTATCGTTAGTAGTGGATGTCACTATTGGAGATTGTATGGGTGCACCCTGCCGTGTGTCCATAACTTGAAGAAATGAGAGCTGCTAGATGGTTATATTGTGAGTTGATAGAGTAGAATGAGAGATGTGTGTGATGAAGAACGGTTATATAAACCCGGTAATATAGTGAATAAGAATAACTGGATAACATCATCAATAGGTGTGACAAGATTGTAATGTTGATATTTCAGCATATCAGTTAAGACTGTTTGCAAAATAGTGTCAGTAGAATAACTGTCACGAAGGTTAGATCTTGTAAAATACAACTGGTGAAAGCTGAACTGTTTCTTAAGTTTAGCGAATGTATTACGAGGTCTTGAAACTGTGTAGTTAGACTGTTTTTGTAAAATATGTTTGGTGCGTAAAAGTTTCAGCTGCAAAGTGTGGAAAGCCATTGTAATAGTGGTGAGTAAATGTGCACTGTGTAAAAACCAACTGATAAATGGTTAGTGTTTGTAAATGTGTTTGAATATATAGAGAGTGATTAGCATATTAACCGCGAACACATGTTTAGGGTAAGAAATGTAAGTTAGAAAATTGTTAGAAAAGTAAAGACCGAAGTTTACTCTACGGAACCCGGCAAATAAATGAGACGCGCGCGGTCCTGACCCCGTATTTAAGCAATTTGTGAGTCACGAACAACCCCTCCTCTACACTCCCCCCTAAGCCGATGGGATAAAAGGGTGGGATTGCGGTCACCCAGGTTATTTGTTTGGTAGCGTTGCGATAGTTTGTATTAATGGGAGAGGCAAACAACTATTTTGTTAAAAATATTAAGATAATATTCCAGTTGAAAAAAAGGAATTTGTTACTGTGTATGAATTGGCTATGAGCTGCACAAGTGCAAACAATAGTCTGTTAATAAGTTGATGAGGTAAGAGCTAGTATTTGTACAAACAATATAGTTTAGCAATAATTATATGTGTTATTAATGTGTAAAACGGTAAGTTAATACCATGGATAAGACTAATAGTAATGTAATACTATAAATGTTTAAAAGGTGTAAATATAATCAAGAGTTTAATAAAAAAAAAAAAAAAAAAAAAAACAGATGTGAATATGAATAATTAGCAGCAGGTGAATATAAATATTAAGTAACAACAAAATAATGTTGATGCGAGGTTAATTTATGCAGTAATAAAAAAATGGTAATGGGAGAGTAATATGTGTTTATAGTAAATAAAAAAGAAATAGTTGAAAACTAAGTTATACATGGGGTGTTAAAAACAAGTAGACCTAATTGGAGTAAGTTAAAAGAAAGCATATATAATATTATTAGACGGTAGTGACTTACCGAGGTGTTGTGTCAGCTGTGGGTCCCGCGAGTGGAAAGAGGCACAGCTGCTCGTGTAACGGTATTTATAACAGCAGGTGGTAATTATTATGAACTTGACAACCCCCCCCCCAAAAATAGGTAATTAACCCCCCCCCCTTCACTTTTACTTTATGTTGAAATGGTAATAGTAGTTAAGCTTGTGTAATACTAATTTGGTGTTACCAAACGGTAACTATTGTGGTTAAGATAATACAACATATATTTAAGATAAATTAAACTGATAGAGTAACGGTAATTTGGGTCTGCTGTTGGCAATAGATAATAACCATAGTTGAGCGGTGAAAGGGAACACATAACTTCCTACTGTTATTAAAATAATAGCGGTGAACAACTATGGTGTAATGCTATAAGGAAAATTGTGGTTGGATTAGGTGGAGAATATAATTAGATGTTGGCCAACATTATTGAAAGCCGCAACACAACACTTAAATTAATGACAACCTACTTGTAATAATCGCCGCTACGTGTATGAAACAGTGTTGCTTGGAAATTTTCTATTGAAGTTGTACTTTGAACGTTGTAAGCCCCTCAAACCCCTACGAGTTCCCCCCACCATCTTCGAAGTTTACGAGTATTCTGTCGAGAATTTTAGAATCAGTTCGTACTGAAACTTCGGACGCGAAGCTTCAGGACGAACTCAGAGGGTAACTTAAATATATAGGCGGCCGATATATATTTGAGTTATTCTTGCTGTTAGGGTTCTAATATTAATATTTTTTGTGTGTGACTGTGTGTGTGTAAAATGTTATTTATTTTTTAGTTTTAAGTTGCGTTATTTTTAAGTTTTAATTTGCGCATTGCGATGTTAGCATTAAGGTGTGTTATATTATTGCTAATGTTTAAAAAATGTGTTTATGCATTTAATGTTGAGTGTTGATGTAATTATTCTGTATTTGTGTGTGTGTGTGTGTGTGTGTGTGTGTGTGTGTGTGTGTGTGTGTGTGTGTGTGTGTGTGTGTGTGTGTGTGTGTGTGTGTGTGTATATGTGTGTGTACTAATAACCTTTCACAGCTAGCTGTTAGGAGGGTAGATTAAATTTAAATTTAAATTATAGAAGTTCTGTATGGGTGGGACATGCGTGTTGTGCCATAGGCAGCGCATATTTTTATTTTTTTTTAATTTTTAATTTTTTGTTAGGAAATAATTATATTTGGGTGGGTTTAGATTAAGGGTGGGAGGTTAGAGTTGCATCTTGCATTAATTGTTCCAGACTCCCTATTATAATTGGATGGTCAAGCCCAGTGCCTTCGGGCCCGAGACTGAACCGCCCGTATCACAGCTCACCAAACTGGATCGCCACGTGCGTGCGGGCAAAAAATTGGGATCCATTGCAAGATGTAACTATAGGGTTGGGATTGGGAGTGTTTGAGGAATACAGAGTGGTGGAGACGGCCGTGGCCGCCTCCATCACTTTGGATCATTATTATTTTTTGGTGACCTTGACCTAAATTAAGGTAATTAACCCCCCCCCCCCCAAATTACAATTAGTGCCCCCCCCCCCAGGTCACTTTCACTTAGCATCCCTATATAAGCGGGGCTAGCTAACATGTCTGTTTATTCTGATTCCAGCCGCTAACACTGCTACTTCAGAACCATGTCTTCATCAACAACTTCTGCTACTACTATCACTACGCCTGCTGCTCCTGCTGCCACTTCTGTTCCTGCTACCACTTCTGCGCTTGCTCCTACTATCAATACACCAGCTGCTAACAAGAAACCGGCGAAGAGACTGAAGTTGAAGAACGTCCCGGAGTCGATGCTGCGGCAGATGGATACACCACCATCTACATCTGCTACAACTGCTCCGGGAAATATTCTTCTCCAAGCCATGGCAGTTCTTGGAAGTATTTTTTCTCCACCTCCATCACCAACACACCCTACGGCAACTCCACCACTACAACCCCAACCTACACCTACAACGTCACCGCAGATGGATCTTCCTGTTCGTCCTGATACTCCTTCAATTCTAGAATCTATTCATAATTTCACCTCATTACCACCACTAATAACACCAATTCCTGAACCAAAGTCCATTAATCCTATCATTCCTAGTTCTAAAGTTAAAAAGTCAGTTTTCAAAATTGCTCCTTCAGAGCGCTTTAAATTATTAAATGAAGAGCGTCGCAGGGCATTTAAAAATTTTCGTAAATGCTCTGAGAAGCTCCGTAAGGGTGCTAAAAAAGGATCGCTTTGTGGTAGGAAATGTGTTTTAAATGAAAAGTATTGCCGTGTACATCTCATAAACCATCTTTCTGAGCCACAACCGACTGTAATCTCCAGTAAGTCCTACCCTCCTACTAAATTAAATAGACTGAAGTAAGGTTTGAGGTACTTTTTTGTAAGTAAAACAGACAAGCACAACAAAATTGTAATTGGGTGTAACGGCTTCAAATGGGTAATACAGCTGTCTGTACCTCTGAGAAACCAAAAAGCGATCAATAGACTTGATGCGAGAGACTATTTAATAAGAGGTGAGGATGGTTGGACTAAGTGGGGACGTAGTAAATGTTAAAATGAGTTAGCTTTTTTTAAAATTTTGGTAGAAAAATAATGGGAGAGAAACCAGCGCTATATAATAGTGCGCAGAGTTTCTCTCCCATTATTTTTTAGTCACTCTAAGTCCTTTGACCTACTTTCACATGACCTTAAACTTGAACTTCACAACCCCCCCCTTCCCCATTCCCCATTCCCCATTCCCCACCTTTCTCTTGCCTTATATAAGTAGCCGCTATGCAACTGGGTATGGGATATTGGCCGCTAACCTGGTGTACAGTAAACATGGCTCCGCTGGACGGTTCAAACTTTTACAACAGGCGATTTGAGCTAGAGGAAATGGAACAAGTGGAGGAAGATGAATCTGAGCTAGAGGAAATAGAAGAAGTTGAGGAAGATGAATCTGAGCAAGAGGAAATGGAAGAAGTTGAGGAAGATGAACAATTAATATTTGAATATTTGCGTTGTGTAACTTTGGACCTGGAAGAAAGTCTTGACCCATACATGTGGGAAGCATTGGACTGGTTGCAGTTGGGCAGAACAATAGTAATCATATCACCAGTGTTGTTTCTTGGTAGCCCAATTTTGTATGTGACTGCAGACAACGCCGAATACATTTGGCAATGGGCGGAGTTGTTTGAGGATTTTAGGGGAAATGAGGAGTACAATAACTGGTTTAATATCTGTTTAAGTTAAGCAGGGTTTTTTAAACCCAAAAAGGCTCTTTTCAGAGCCACCTAATACACCAATTAAGCATATGAGTTGTTTAACTCATATGTGAGAGTTAATAGTAACTGGTTACTACATAAGTTAAAGTTTGTTGACCTTGACCTTGAACTTGACCCCCCCCTCCCTTTCCATTAGTTGCATTATAAAAGCCCGCAGCTCACATGTTTGCTCAGAATTTAACCAGTTGCTATATAGTGAACATGTCCAAAAGATTGGATTCATTCTTTGCTAAACATACAGAACATTGGCCACTATTATATGGATTACATAGAAAGATTGAAGAAACAATTTTAAAAGATATGGGTGTAGGGGTTAAAGTGCTTGTATATCGTCGAGGTGATTACAAATTATTGTGTTCATGTACAGTCAGAATTGAAAATTTAAATAATTTATTTCCTTGGATGGTGCAATTACGTAATTTTGTAGAAGAAATGGAGTTTGAGTTGCAAGTAGCCGCAATGTATTACAAGCTTGATAAAGAAGAGTAATTATACTATGTTACAAATGTTTAACTATATGAAATATAGTGGGGGGAAATAGAATATATATAAGACAGCAACTTCATACTCAGTATCACTTTGTCATAAGATATTACTTTGGTGTGAAGAGAAAAGGTTAATAATGGTTTTTAAGGATACACCTTTTTTAAATTATTTTGAAGTAAAAAATCAGTTTAATACAACTGAAAATATAACTTGGATAGAAGAGACAAATGAAGGTTCGGAAGAAGAATTGAATAATAGTCTGGATGATTCTATATTGGAAGAAGAAATTTCGTCCTTTGAACAAGAAATATTTGAAGAGCTAATAAATGATAGTGATGAAGAAATTGTTAAAGAAGCAATTGAAACATTCATTTTAGATTCATCAACTGATACATTGATATCCCCTATACAATCTTCAGACTCTGAATTGGACTAATGATATGTCCCCCCCCCTCCTTTCCCCTTCCCCATATTTGCTATAAAAGCGAGAGTTGATCAGGTTTTTTATTCATTATATGCTGTGTTGTTAGTAAAGCCATACACTTTATTAAACTATGTCTCCAAGAGCTACTACCTTTATATACATTACTGAAATTATTATACATCGTCAGATACAAGAACAAGAAGAACTAGAACAAGAGATGAATGTTACATTTGGAGAGTTAATAGAAGAAATGGTAGAAGAATTTATAAATTTAAACCAAGAAACAACTAATGAAACTTGAAATATATCAATGATGCATCAACCGGAAGAGTTAACCGAATCTGAAGAAGAAGAATCTGAATAAAATAGTGGGGGGTTAGGTTATTTAAGCAGAAAAGAAAACAGTTTAAAAATCATTTCATAATGGAGGACCGAGAAGCAATGTTTAAAGCTTTTTGTAAGGAAGAACCCTGGGTTCCACCGGTGAACTCTTTTACATATTATTTCCCACTTTTAGACATGGAGGATTGTAAAAAAATTCCAGACATTGGTTTTAAATTTCAAAAACAAGGAATGTTAATTGGTGTTACTGAAAAATATCACAATGAATATTCGGAAAGATTGGCGTTTAACTTTATGATGGACAATATGAATATTAAACCCAGTGAGTATCCATATTTTCTTTATAAATTTTTAGTTGAAAATGGTGCCAGTGTAACTATTGAAATATGTATTCAACATTTTTGGCCTACTCGGGATAGTGGTGGGGGAAAGTAGATAAATGTGTTGTTGAACCAGATAGTTTCTCACTCTTGTAAAATCATTCACCAACAATGTATCGTCCAATTTTGTCTGACTTGGCTGCCTCTCATGAAGAAGCCGAAGCTAGAAGGAAGAAAAGCGAACAAGCAAGACAAATTCAGTCTAATATTAATATGGAGTATTATAGGCTACAAATCCAAATCCCAGGCATGCATCTTGGAGAAAACAGAGTAAAGACCGTACATGCGGCTGGTAGTTATATTAAGTATTTGAAATTATTATTGGAAGATAAAGAGTCTAAAATTACAAAATTAGAAGATGAAATGAAGAAATTGAAAAATGAACTATTGCTCTTGAAAAATGGAAATAATGAAGTTGTAGTTGAAGAGGGTGCAGAAGAAGGAAATGAAATATTGGGAATCTGAAGAAAGAAGTTTAAACATCTGTATAAACTTATAAAAAAAAAACAAAAATAATAAAAAATAATAAAATAAAAAATATATTAAAAAAAATTAGATATAGAATAGAGAGCGGGGAATAGATCACTTTGTGGCAATGGAATAACATGTCACTTAGTGCTCTATTCCCCGTTCTCGCATTAATATAATTTGACCTTGACATATATAAAATATGGTGGGGATAAAGTATTTAAGACGGATGTAACATGTGTAAACACTTCAGTTGAAATATTAATCTCTTTTATAAAACATGGTGGATACTCTATTTGAACTTTGCTTGAGGAAAATTATATGTGATGGTTTTTTATTTAACCATATAATAAGATCAGAAGAATGTGTTATTCCAAACAGCATTAGAGAAGCTATTCATGAATACCGAAGACAAAATTACGGGTTTGGCATTATTGTTGCTTATAAATTTGAGGATGGGACGACTCTTTGTCAAGATTGTGCACGAGCAGCTATAGATGATTGGGATGAATTTGATCTTGAAGGAGGATATGTAGACCATCGTGTTAAGGCACCACTAATAAGGTTTGAAATCATGAACGAAAAATGTACAATCTGTGCACAACTGTTATTTAGATTTATCAGGTGTAGATCATATTAAAAAAAACTGTTTAATGTTACACTATGGTGGGGAAATTTATTGAATGGTGGGGGAAAATAGAAGTGGGGGTATTGGTTATATATATGTTGCTCGATGTACATTGATTTCTTTAGTCTTGTAATATTGTTTGAAAAAGTAACTTGTAATTTAGTAAAAAATGAATTTTGAACTAGAAGTGACAAGCTTTAAAATAGTTGAAGAGGAGTGGACAACGGTTTCAAATTGTATTCATTCAAAACAAGATAATGGAACTCTAATGAAGGTATTTTGTTACATTTTAGAGGAAGGGGATGAAGAAATAGTAAGAAACTATTTAAGAAATAGAGATATGTCAACTTCCAGCTCGGACTTTGTTAAATTTTTAAAAGACAACAATGTTAACGCGGAATTAGAAGTTTGGTTTTATGTTTAAAGAACTTGGTAGAGGGAGAATAAAAATGGTGGGGGAACAAGGTGTATAAAACAAGATTTATACGCAGCAGGAGTTATTCGCTTACTACCATTTAAAAGAAGAACATCATAGAAAAATGGCTGAATCTTGGGACTATTCAACTCCTTCAACAAGTGAAAGAAAACCATTAAATTTGTCGAAGAAGACTGTAAATTTGTCAAGAAAAGGTAAACCTATAACACATCCGGAATTGAGCACTTTAGCTAAGGAACGTCATATAAAAGAGAAAACTGAATTGTATCAAATGCAGCTTTTAGTACCTTCATTGGACGTAGGCTGTACAAGAGCACATACATTGAGGACTGCAAACAAGTACATAATAGAACTGTTGGGTAAAATTGAAGTATTGGAAAATAAACTAAAGGCGTTACAAACTCTAAATGTATGGAATCCGGCAAATGAACTCCCTGTTCTGCAGATGGAGCCAAACGATCTTCCTGCTACTTATGCATGGAATGCATTTAATGATATTGATGGAGACTCTCCTGTGAAGTACCAACCTCCTGCTGTGTAAAAGATGATGGGTAAAAAAAAATACAAAAAAATAATAAAATATAAAAGTAAAAAAAAATTAGTTGTAGAATAGAGAGCGGGGAATAGATCACTCTGTGACAATGGAATAACATGTCACTTAGTGCTCTATTCCCCGTTCTCGCATTAATTATGTTTGACCTTGACCTATATAAACATGGTGGGGGAAGGTAATTGAGTGGGGGGAAACTAGATAAAAGAAGTCCAACGCGCGGTTGGAGTCATTCTTATCCTAAACTGGCGTTTACTAACATAATAAGAAAAGACAACATGAATAGTGAAAACATCATTTTGGATCTTTCATTAAGTGAAAAGAATAAAAAACAATATGAGGACTCTCGAAAAATGAAGATGAAAGAAATGGCAAAGGCAAGAGAAACAAGAATAAAACTAAAATATTATAAACTACAGAGGCTAATACCAGGAGTGAAATTGGGAGAACTAAGAACCAGAACAATCGACATGGCTGCTGACTACATCGACCAACTACTTATAGAGTTGACTATAAAAAATGAAAGAATACGTCAATTGGAATATGAACGTAAACAATTGTTTCACCAAGAAAAAGAAGAACCTATGAACTGTGTGATTAAAGACAATCAATAAAGAAAAGTTAAACAAAGGAAACTGCAAAATTACTAAAAATATTGAATATAAATTGGTTATTAATTGGACTTGCATTAGAGAGTGGGAAATAGATCACTTTGTGGTAATGGACTAACATACCACTTAGTGCTCTATTCCCCATTCTCGCTTTAAGCATTGTTGACCTTGACCTAATAAAATAATTTATATAAAAGCAGCTACGAGAAAGGAGCTCTTTCATTTAATCGACATGGCTCCTGTGGATACCACCGACTATCCAAGTAAACCTATTGCAGAAATATTGTGTAAAATTCTACAAGAGGAGTTTGGCATGGAAGATGTGGATAGTGACAGTTCAGAAACAGATAGTGTTAACAGTATGGAAGAAGAATTAATAAATGAAGGGAGTGAAGATGTAGAAATGGAGTTAACAGAGAATGAATACACACCATCATTGGAATTTGAAAATATTCATAATGAAACTCCAACATCCAGTCACGATCCAGATTTGGAATCAATACGTGGAAGATTAATTTTTTGTGCGAGACAATTATTTCCATATGAAGAAGAAGAAGATGAAGAGGAAGATTAAAAATAGTAGTGGGGGTAAAAAGTGGTGGGGTAATACAGCAAAAAAGGAGGTATGAAAAAGATGCATTTCATTTATATGCCGAATTTCATAGGATAAAAATCGCTAAAATGCATCGTTGTGATATATGTTTAGAAACTTATGAAGATGAAATATTGCTAGACATTCATAAGGAGTTATATCATAATATAAATGAAAATTTAACACAAAATGAAAATAAAAATGCATCTGCAGAAGAAGAAACAGCGGGACCATCTAATGCACTACCTAATTTAAGTATTCATGCATTGCCCGGAAGAGTAGTAACACATCACAAAATCCAAAATGAAAATTTAGAATTAGACAAATTTCTTGCCGAAGCAAAAATCATTGTAGTTAAACTTTTAAAAGAAGAATTAAAACGATTGAAATTTATTAAATTCGGCCTGTTATTGGATGCTATGTTTATAAACGTTGAAGAAGAATTGTCACCAAGAGGATTTATAACTAAAAACAGAACCATCATGAGTAGTTTAGATATTAATTCAATAGTAGAAGAATGTTTTGATGAAATTATCAATAAAATCCAAGAACATGAAGGACGAGGATCAGGTTGGAGTTTAGTTAGTGTAGTAAGTATTGATATTAGAGTTCACAAGCATGGGTATGGGGTAATGGGGAGCAGTTATATAGCTCTTCCAAAAAGGATTCAAGATACAAAATCATGTGTAAATGTTCAAAATCATAATACGGAATGTTTCCGGTATGCAATGACATCAAAATTCATATTACGCGATGCACAAAGACCCAGCGAAGAATATGAAAACTATAGATACAGATATAATTTTCAAGGTGTGTCTTATCCGGTAGCCTTGAAGGATATTTCTAAATTTGAAAAACAAAACCCTGGAATATCTGTAAATGTATTTGGTTTGGACAGTTCTAACAAGGTGTATCCTTTGAAAGTGGTAAAAAACGAACTTGCAGACCATACGGATTTATTATTAATTACAAAGGATGAAGTATCACACTATGTATGGATAAAATCATTTGAAAAACTTGTCAATAAACAATTATCAAGAAGTGAACATAGAAAAATAATTTGTAAAAGATGTTTTTGTTTTAAGAACATAGAAATGGAGGACAAAATTGGTTACTGGAGCACAAACAACTGTGTAATGAAAATTTTGAAGCTAAGATTATTCTACCACCATTGAATAAATCATATTTACAGTTTGAAAAAGTTTTCCATCAGTATCACATTCCAATAGTAATATATGCCGATTTTGAATCAACACTTGTTCCAATTGAAAACATTGAAGCAAGGAAGAGTATAAAATATCAAATGCACAAGCCTAACAGTTTTTGTTTATTGGTTAAATCCACATTGGTTGAAGAACATTTGAATGCATATGGATTGTCATCAAAACCCGTGGTGTATCGTGGTGAAGATGTTGCCATAACATTTTTAAATCATCTATATGAAATAGCTGGCCATGTTGAAAATTTGTATAATAATATAGTACCAATGATACCAATGGAGGAAGAAGAGGAAATTCAACACGAAAATGCTACCCACTGTTTTCTATGTAAAAATGAATTTACTTTAAATAACTATAAAGTTAAAGATCACGATCATCTTACAGGATATTATAGGGGTGCAGCATGTAATGCATGCAACATAAACTATAAGATTACCAGAAGAATTCCTGTAATATTGCATAACCTTAGCGGTTATGATGGTCATTTTATAATACCAGAATTGGGGAGAGATGATGGTGCAATTGATGTTCTTGCAGAAACAACTGAAAAGTTTATAACCTTTAGTAAAAAAATTGGAAATATGAAGTTGCAATTTGTAGATTCGTACCGGTTTATGCCGTGCAGCTTATCAAAACTTTCTAAAAATCTTAGAAAAGAAGATTTTATAGAAACAAAGAAAATTGTAAACAATGATAAATTAGATTTAGTTCTTCGTAAAGGCGTTTTTCCTTATGATTACATTGACAATTTGGAAAAATTTGAAGAAACGTCACTTCCACCTAAAGAAGCTTTTAAGAATAAATTACATGAAGAGGACATCAGTGAAGAGGATTATCAAGAGTATGGAAGAGTATGGAATGAATTAGAAATGAGAACCTTAGGCGAATATTCAGATTTTTATGTTAAATTAGATGTGACTTTACTCTGCGACATAATGGAAGAATTTAGAAACACCTGTTTTACAGCATATGGATTAGACCCACTTCATTCGTACACAGCTCCCGGATTGGCATGGCAGGCTATGTTAAAAGAAACAAAATGCAAACTTCAACTATTAACTGACATAGACATGGTGTTGATGATTGAATCCGGTATTCGAGGAGGATTAACCCAAAGTGTAACTAGATATGTAAAAGCAAACAATAAATATCTTCCAAATTACGACGCATCACAACCTAGCACATTTATAGGTTATTTTGATGCAAATAATCTGTACGGATGGGCCATGTCAAACCCTCTTCCATATGACAATTTTAAATGGGTTGATCCAAATTCAATCAATAACATCGCTGATATCCCTAAATATGGGGATATTGGCTACATCTTTGACTTTGATTTTGAGTACCCAGAACATCTCCACGACCATCATTATGATCTACCACTATTAGCAAAAACAGAAATATCTCCCACTGGTAGATGGCCAAAATTGATGATGACACTTAACAATAAGACTAGGTATGTAGCTCATTATTGGACAGTACAGCAAGCGCTAGAGATGGGATTGAAAATTACAAAAATTAATAAAGTACTGCAATTTTCACAATCCTGTTGGTTAAAATCTTATATAGATAACAATACAAGAAGAAGAACTGCAGCAACATCCAATTTTCAAAAAGATTTCTTTAAATTAATGAACAATGCGATATTCGGTAAAACATTAGAAAACAAAAGAAATCACAAAGACTTAAGATTGGTTGTTGATCCAACAAAATTACAGAAATTGGTGCAAAAACCAAACTTTGCATCTTCTATAATTATTAATGAAAACCTTGTAGCCGTTTCTATGAATAAAATTTCAATTAAGATGGATCGACCCATATATGTTGGAATGTCCATTTTAGACATATCAAAAACTCACATGTATGATTTTCATTATAATAAAATGGTGAAATTTTATGGTAGAGAGAATATTGGAATAGCATACATGGATACCGATGCATTCATCTATTGGATTATAACCAATGATATGTACAAAGATTTACGCACATTTGTTTATAAAAATGACTTTGATTTTTCTGACTACCCACAACATCACCCCAATTACGACAATGGAATAAACAAGAAGGTTTTAGGAAAATTCAAAGATGAAACAAATGGTGCACCTATGGAAGAAATTGTGGCATTAATGTCCAAACTGTATTCTTTTCAATTGTACATTAGTGAAAAAGAAGAACATCAAGTTGTAAAGAAGGCAAAAGGTATAAAAACATCATATTTAAAGAAGAATGTACAGTTTGAACATTTTAAAAGATGTTTATTTGAAAGCATGGAAACAACTGCAACTTTTAATACAATAAGAAGCTTTAATCATCAAGTCTACAGTGTCAAGCAAACCAAGTGGGGACTCAGCTACAAGGATGATAAGAGATATATCCGGGAAGACAATATACACACTCTACCTTTTGGACATTATTCTTTAACTCCTATCGACCAATAAAACCTATTCTTCGTCCTTCCACCTATTTCCTTTTCCTTTCCGTAAAAAAGAGGGAGCATGGCAAGTTCAATGCCATGTTCCCTCTTTTTTACACAAATATGATATGGCCTTGACCCATATTTATTAATAATATAAAAGGTGATAAACCATTTTGAGGATTAGTATTTTCTCAAGCAGTGTACAAACAACATCTGAAGATGGAAGGATTAAAGGATAAAATTGTAAACGAACTTCATAAGCCTGCAAGAAGAAAGTTTCCAAGAAGAAATACAATTATTAAAGGAATGAATGATCTTTACCAAGCCGATCTCATTGAGATGATACCGCATAGTAAATTAAATAAGGGATTTAAATATATATTGGCAATTATAGATTGTTTTAGTAAGCTTGCTGACGCTATACCACTCAAGGATAAGACTGGAAAAAGTGTAACAAAAGCTATGGAAGCAGCTATAAAGAAAAATAAATTTGTCATAAAACATTTACAAACTGATGATGGAAAAGAATATTTTAACAAAGAATTTACAGCATTAATGAAAAAATATAACATAAATCATTATTCTACAAATTCGGAAGTTAAAGCTTCCATAATTGAACGATTCAACAGAACATTAAAAGGAGCAATGTATAAAACATTTTCTAAACGAGCATCGTACGTGTGGTACGATATATTACCGAAGCTTATAAAAGAATACAATAACAAGTTTCATCGCACTATTGGTATGAAACCTATTGAAGTAAATAGCAATAATGCTAAGCTTGTTTTGGAGCGTATTAAGAAAAATACTACTCCTAAAATTGAAAAATTAAAACCTAAAAAGTTTAAAATTAACGACAAAGTACGTATAAGTAAATATAAAGGAGTTTTTAGTAAAAGATATTTACCAAATTGGACTAACGAAATATTTACAATCTACAAAGTGCAGCCGACAATACCAGAAACCTACATTTTAAAGGATAACAAAGGTGAACTACTTCAAGGCGGATTCTATGGTCATGAATTATTAAAATCGACAGTAGGTGATGTATATCTTGTTGAAAAAATTTTACAAAGAAAAAAAGATAAAGTTAAAGTCCGTTGGTTGGGATTTGATAGGAGTGAAGATTCTTGGATTCCTACAAAAGACTTGGTGTAATACTTTAATAACTCATTATGTGTTTAACCTTTAAACAAGATGGATATTGTACAGCAAAAAGAACGATTTAATATTAATAATATAGATGAATTGACAGTGGATAATAACAATTTAAACCATGGTAAACATGGTGAATTACTACCAAACTCTATAAGATGTTTAATAACTGGCCCTTCTAATTGTGGAAAAACAAATGTTGTTTTTAACCTTATAACTAATCCAAAAGGGCTACGTTTTAATAACATATACATTTTCTCAAAATCTTTGCAACAACCTAAATACTAGTTGTTAGATAAGATATTAGCAAATGTACCAGAAGTAAATTTCTACAAGTTTAATGCTAGTGAAACTATTATGCAACCAAATGAAGCTAAACCATTTTCTATATTTATATTTGACGATGTGTCATGTGAGAATCATGATACAATAAGAAGTTATTTCGCAATGGGGAGATATCTTAATATTGACAGTATTTACATTGGTCAAACCTATAGTAAAATTCCAAAACAACTTATAAGAGATAATGCAAATTTGTTGATAATATTCAAGCAAGATGAAACAAATTTGAAACATATATATAACGATCATGTGAATGCCGACATGACATTTGATAAATTTAAAGAGATGTGCGGCAAAGCATGGGCTGAAAAGTATGGATTTCTTGTTATTATGAAAGATGAAGCTATAAAAGATGGAAGGTATCGAATAGGGTTAGATAAATTTGTAATAATCCATTAAATGAATAGCAGTATGTCTAGTAATGAATGAGACTTCATAGTGTAAACATGGTAAATCAAGAAAAACTATTGAAAGAAATAAAATCACTCAGTGATTCTATTAGGATAAAAAACCGTGCATTAAGGATGGGTATAAGCGAAAGAGAAGAATTTTTAGAGACTACATTTAAACCTATTACAGAACCTTTAAAACAAATATCAGAAACCATTAGTAAACCTCGTTATGAAGGAGATGTTTTACTACCAGTTTCTAAACAAGAAGTACAAGCATTAAAAAAAGAAGACAATGATGATTCATATACAAGCGCTAGTGACCAAGAAGAAACAAAAGAAGAAGAAGAACCTATTGTTGAAAAGGAAGAAGAACAGCCAATACCTGAAGCAGAACAATCTATTCCAAATTTAACTCAATTGAGTAGCGATATATTACAACACGGACCTCTCGGAAGAAAATATATATTGAAAATGCTACATGATATAAAATCAAACCCTAATTTAAGTAAATCACACATATACGGAGCAAGAATTGATGGGAATGAATTAAAAATAGGTGATTCAAAACTTAAAATAACTGAAGACGATTATATCATTATTGGTGAGCATAAATATAAGGGAACAAAAGGATTATATGAATTAATTTTTAAAAACATACCATTGAGATATTCGACCAAAGATTTAAATACTTTTAAGGAAATTTTACAAAATACTAATGCACATAAAAGGAATTACTCAAAGGATGCAATAATTAATCGTTCACGCGCAACAAAATATAACATTGTTATAAAAAAGTTGTTTCCCCCACGAAAACTACCAACATTACGTACCGCACCAGTAGTGAAACAACCGCTAAAAAGAAAATCTTTACCACTTATGGATTTATCACTTCTTGAACAACATGGTAAAAAGAGTAAAGGAGATACTTCAACATCTGGCAAAGGACTGATGAAAAATCTGTACAATACCAATGTAATTTATTACAAAGACATTAATAAATTAGTTGACAGAATGAGACTATTACATGAAGCTATGGAAGCCGGTCATACAGGTTTAAATAATGAATGGGTGGCTCTAGTTGATGAACTTAGAAGTCGAGGTGTCGTCGTATAATTGTCCGCAGATATAAAAGAACGGCAAGCATATAATGTATCATTTTTAACATGAGCGCCGACAAGTTTGGACGGTACTCCGCGTTAGGAGTGCAAGTTGGAGAAGACAGAAAAAGAAGTGGATTGCCGCAAACACCTGAAGGTGACTATAACATAAGTAATAAACGTTTAAAACTAGTTAAAGATCCAGAAGAAGATACTGATGGAGCAAATTTAAAGACAGTAAAAGAAGCTACTTCAACATCATTAAAATTACTTAAGGATACTTATGATGTTAAATCACATAGAATAATTAATGTTGGTAAACCAACTGACAGTTCTGATGCAATTACTAAAGAGTATTTATCATCTGAACTTTCAAACACTTTAAAATTGCAGTGGGGTAACAATTTAAAAGATGGACAAACATATGATGCTGGAAATCATAGGATAACCAATGTGGCAAATCCAAAAAATGATAAAGATTCAGTTAATAAAGAATATTTACATTCTATAATACCGGAAAAGACTCAACGAGGATTTTCTTTTTATAAGTTTATTATAAATGACATTGGATACCCAAAGGAAGACGGTGATGCTGTAAACCTGAAATACATCAAGGACAACTGTATTTTACAAGATGCTGATGAAATAGATTGTCATGGAAAAGCATTGTTAAATGTAAAATTTGGTTCTCAACCAAAAGACGCTGTTACTATGGAACAATTATCTAAAGAATTAAAAAGGGGAACATCAAATTTTGTAAAACAAGAAGATGCCGTGTTAAAGCGGGGAGATAAATTTATACATGGAAATGAAAAGTTTGATTTAATGCAAGGAAATAATGATGAATGGGATGCAGGACATAAAACAATAACAAATGGAAGATTTGGTATAAAAGATTCAGATGTACCTCTAATGGTACAAACATTAATTGCGAGTGGTGGTACATTAGGTACATACAATGGTCGTAATAGAAGAATAAAAAATATTTATCCTGGTTACGAAGAAAATAATTGTGTTACAATGAAACAAACAATAACTTGGGATAAACACTTTGGGACCAAATATGATGCAAAGATGAAGAAAATAATTAATATTTTACCAGGTGAAGATTCAAATGATGCTGCTACTATTGGACAAGTCATAAAAACATCAAAAAGTGATTCAACAGCTTACACATGTAATGATAAACATATTATGCAATTACATGATCCTCAACATCCAAAAGATGCTGTAAATTTAGATTGTTTAATAAGAATAGTGGGCAATTTACTTATTGATACCCACAATCATATAGCTAGTACAACAAGTCATGTGATGATTCAACCCGATGAACGAGAAGCATGGATTAAAAATAGAATCATAAATCAATATATAATTAATTTGAATAATTAATTATTTAAATATAAAAATTGTGCATAAGTTATTCATTTATATAAAGCATCTCGTTGAGTAAACACGCCGGTTATATATAAAACAACTCGCCTACGGCTCGATGGGGGCTCCGCCCCCATGCCCCCTTAGAGGTTGCCCTATATTTGTAGAATAATTAAAAGTCAAGTATGTAATAGGTTAGTTCCACTGAAGAGCTAGACATTAAAGTCAGCAACAAAACGGTTTAATACACAAAATTCACAATCAAAAGTAAAAAAGCTTTGAAAATCTCGCTCTATGAATCCGTTTTAATACCCCTTCGTAAAAATTGAAATTAAAATTTTGAATTACGCCCCTTTTTAAGGGTGAAGGGGATGAGATGCTACAAAATCTCATAGGGCCGAGCTTGTAGAGCATCTAAAAATAATATAATCCAGACAAAACATGTATCGGTATGGCAGTACTTTTACCGGATCAAACAAAATCACAAAAAAACTATAAAAAATTTATATAATTTCGTATTTTCACAGTTTTTTTTAACAACTACTATATTTAAACTGGCCAATGGCTGCACCTATAGTAAGACCTAGATATGGTCATAGTACAATCTATATTTGTGGCTTCTATGTGCCATAACATTAAACGAAAAATGTTGAAATAGAGCAATTGTTGTGAAAGAATTTCGATATCTTAAGGGTGAAATTCTTTTTTAAGGGTGAAAGGGGTGAGATACTGCCAAATTGCAAAGGACCGAACATGTAGACCGTCTAAAATAGAACAAATTACTGGCGAAATATAAATCAATATGGCAGTATATTTTTCAGTATAAAGTAATTTACAACAACTTTACTTGAAAAAATGTCAATAAATTTGTGTTTTTTCAATTGTTTTGGTCTTAACTTTGATTGAAATTGACCAATGGCTGCTAAAATAGTAAGAACTAAATGGATCTATAATATTTACTAAGTTTGAGGCATCTGTGTGTCATAATAGTAAATAAAAAATTTAAAAATAGCGAATTGTTTGTGGATGAATGTATAACGTTTGGAATTACGCCCCTTTTTAAGGGTGAAGAGGGTGAGGTACGCCAAAATGTCATAGATCCAAACTTGTAGAGCGTCTATAATAGAATATAGTAATGGCAAAACATATATCAATATAGCAGTATATTTATCAAGTTAAAGTGAATTACGAACACTTTACATGAACAAATGTTAAGAATTTTGTGTTTTTACAATTTTTTGAACTAAAAATCGATTGACATTGGCTAAAAGCTACTACTATAGAAAGAACCTGTTGAGGTTATAATATGAATAGAAATTCATGCATATATATTACATAATAGTACCTAAAAATAACAAAATAGCGCAATTTTTGGAAACAATTTTTGAAATTCTGAAAGTACACGCCTTTTTAAGAATGAAGGGGGTGAGATGCGGCAAAATTGCACAGGACCAAACTTGTAGAGCGTCTAAAATAAAATATAATACTGGCAAAATAATATATGAATTTTGCAATACATTTGCCAGAATAAAGTAATTTACAAACACTTGACACGAAAATATGTAAATAATTCATTGTATTTTTAATTTTTTTAGACTTAATTTTGATTAAAATTGACCAATGGCTACCACTATGGTAATATCTAGTCAAGGTCAAAATATATACAAAATTTCAGGCATCTGAGTGTCATAATAGTAAATAAAAAATATTACAATAGCGAAATCTTTGTAAAGGAATTCAGAAATGTTGAAAGTACGCCCCTTTTTAAGAGTGAAGGGGATGAGATACGGTAAAATGTCACAGGACTTAACTTGTAGAGCGTCTCATTCCCAACTAACGATGTTCCCTCAGATTTGAGGTAGGATCTCTCGTTCAAAAGTTATAGCCAAAATAGAAAACCCTTACATACTGAGGTTACCCATTTTACCCCCTTTTATTTTTTGAGGGGTTTAAAATTTGAAAATTTAATGTTTTGGGATTTTCCCTTTTTATTGACCATACAAACTACGTGTGTACCAAATTTCATGTTTCTAGCTCATCCGGAAATCCAAAATACTTTGTATACGTGATCAGTGAGTGAGTCAGTCAGTTTCACATCGGGTTGTATAGTATTTAGATATAATGAAGATCGCACAGCTCAGTCGTCGTCAAGTCAGCGGCAAGAAAGGACGTGGTATAACATCGGCTGCGTTATCCCTTCTCAAACGAATTCCTGTTGGTGCTGTTGTAAATCGGGCAATAGACGCTCTACCATACGAATTTCATCTGCCCGGAGGTTATCAATATTGCGGACCCGGAACTAAATTGGCAAAACGTTTAGCAAGAGGGGATCCTGGAATTAATAAATTGGATCAAGCTTGCAAAGAACACGATATAGCGTATTCCAAGTTTGCTGATTCAACAAATAGATCAATAGCAGATAAAGCGCTAGCAGAAAAAGCTTGGCAAAGAGTTAAATCAAGTGACGCAAGTATTGCAGAAAAAGCAGCCGCTTGGGCAGTAACTACAGCTATGAAGGCGAAAACAAAATTTGGTGGCGGAAAACGTCGAAGAGGAAGACCTGCAAAGAAAAGAGCTCCTAAAAGAGGTGGAAACATTAAAAAGAGACGTCGTAGAACTCGTAAAACAAAGACAAAGAAGACTTCCGTTTGGTCAATGGTAAAAAACGGAGCAGGTCTATACCTAAGACCGTACCGTGTGTACTAAATAAGAAAAATCAATTGATAATTTCAAATAAAGCCTTAACAAATCATCAATTATCAAATTATGTAAAATGTTTGAAAATACCATTTTTTAGGGGAGTTTTTATGAAAGACGCATTACCAAAAAACATATGGAAAAATGAAACTGGAATAGTAAATTTAGATTCCTCCTATGGTCCAGGAACTCATTGGGTATGCTATAAAAAACTCGGACAAAGCATTTATTATTTTGACAGTTTTGGCAATCTACCACCACCTAAAGAACTTCAACACTATTTTAGAAACTCTAAGAATATATTTTACAATTATAAAAGAGAACAACCTAACAATACAGAAATATGCGGACATTTATGTTTGGAGTTTTTAGCAAAAAGTGTCAGTCAGCTTTAAGATGTCATCGTACACAGTGTCACTGAGCGGAAATTCATCTACATTAAAAAGTACTCTTTTCCCAGCATTGCGTCTATCTAAAGATAGATTATGGGAAGCGGCATTATTAGATTTCACTACGTACAATTCCATTCCCAACATTACAGAGGGTAAAAACAATTTACTACATTATTATGAAAGTAAAGATGAAAAAGGAAATTATTCAGAATTAAAAATAATCACCTTATCTACGGGAGCATATGAAATAGATGATATAAACCAGCTATTACAGAAGCAGCTAGGAGAAGAAAATATCTGTATAAAAGGAAACAACAATATTTTAAAAGCGGAAATTACCTAAAAATATTATATAGATTTAAGTTTAGAAAATTCAATTGGTAGTTTACTCGGATTTTCAATTAAGAAAAGAAAAATCTTAGATCCCGGAACTACTCATACCGGTGATACCACAGTAACAATATTAAAGGTAAATAGTATTGATATAACATGCAATATTATACACGGATCATATAGAGATGGGGTAAACCAACATATTTTACATACATTTTATCCAACAGTTGCTCCTGGTTTTAAAATAGTTGAGAAGCCACAAAACCTTATATACCTACCATTAAACACCAGTTTTATTTCAGACATCGTACTGGACATATCAGATCAGGACGGTAATAGTGTTGACTTTAGAAAAGAAACAATTACAATACTTAAGTATAACATGTAAACATGGTGGTAACTTAAGTATAACATGGGATTAACATTTAAACCACAACGGAAAAGCCGGGAGCTCAGTAGCTCTTTAACATTGGACGAGTTACCACCGGACAACATACGTTTCCTACAAAAAATTGGGTTAAAACTAAATTACGATGGACATTCTGGATATATCTCAAGGACCGACGTTCGACGAAACCCTATGGGAGAAGGAATATCACACGCACAACCCTTACACTTCATCAAAATTAAACAATAATTATGAAATAAGGATTCCCATTCAACAACAAGATATTTACACATTACCCTGTGAGAGTTATTTATATATTGAGGGACAAGTATTAAAATTGGATGGAAAAACCGGTTCGTCTGTTCCTCTTATAAATAACCCAATGGCATATCTTTTTGACGAAATAAGATATGAAATATCAGAAGTGACAGTTGATTCAACAAAAAGGTTGGTATAACAACAACACTAAAAGGATTAACATCATTAACACCGCATGAAAAGAATTCAATAGTCACCGCCGGATGGGTTACCCCCGATAAAGACAGCATAACACCAAATTCCAATGGTCATTTTGATTTTCACATACCTTTACGATTGCTTTTGGGATTCGCTGAAGATTACAAAAGAATAATAATAAATGTCAAACAAGAATTGGTATTACTCAGATCTTCAACTAACAAGGACTTGATACTAGCAGCAAGTGGCACTGAAGAAAGTAAACTAGAATGGCAGCTACAATTAAATAAAATCGTGTGGAGAGTACCTCATGTAAGATTAGCCGATGAACATAGAATCGTATTGTTAAGAAAGTTAAAATCTGACCGTGATATTGTAATGCCGTTTAGAAGTTGGGAATTCCATGAATACCCCATATTACCTCAAACAGAACGACAAACATGGACTGTTAAAACATCTACTTATTTGGAACGAGCAAGGTACATAATACTAGGTTTTCAAACCAATCGAAAAGATGTTATAACCGCACACGCAGGTCAATTTGACCATTGCAATATAAAGAATTTCAAAGTTTTTCTAAACTCTCAATTCTTTCCTTATGACAATTTAAATGTCATGTTTAGCAAAAAACGTTATTCCATCTTATACGATATGTATGCAAGATTTCAATCGTCATATTATGGAAAAACTAATACACCACTGTTATCACCTGAACAGTATTATTCAAAAGCCCCAATAATCGTTATCGATTGCTCAAAGCAAAATGAATCAGTAAAATCGTCAAGTGTGGATATAAAAATCGAAATGGAATTTGAAGATAAAATACCAGAAGGTACTTCGGCATATTGTCTCATTTTACATGACAAAATAGTAACGTACACTCCACTAACTGGAATAGTTAAAAATGTGTTATAAAAAACGGTTTTTAGGTGGGGGGCAATTGTTATAAAAGGAGGAAAACTAAGTAAAAATTTCATTATTTGTTTGACCATCCTATGGGAAACATCGTTAGCAAAATGAGTTCACTTAATGCAGATACTACTGAAGAAGAAACTACACCGCTTATAGCCGACAACAGTTCCGATATAGAAAAACAAATTGAACAAGAAATGGATGAGTTCCTCAAGTTTAAACATAAGAAAAAAGAAGAGGAAGTTGAAAAAGGAATTAAAAAAAGAAAAGTCGATGACATTATTTCCACCAATATTTTAGCAGAGGTATTTCTTAGAATCTACTATCCCATCTCATCATGTATGACAAAAAGCGTATCTGCCGGAGTAATAAAATCATTGGAGTATTCACCAACCATTATTTTGAATCATGGATCTAAAATGGTGTTTTTCTCTGAAATTTCCTGGGAATCGTTTATGAAGCATATACATCTTTTAGAATGTTATTTGAGTAACAATACATATGGAAGAAGAACAAAATTAAGTTTGCTAGAATCAAATATTGAAATCGATATAGTAAAACATCGAGGTGGACAAATTGTTCGTTTTAGAGATTTAACTAAACATGACATAAAAATACACCTTACAAAAGATGAATTCTACACCCTCAGCTGTGCTACAGGTCCTATCACGAGATATTTAAAACAACTAATTTTTTCAAGCGCAATCATAAAGGAATATTTAACCGATACATTGGATAGACAACCGTATATACCAATCCTATACGGTCCCGTAGATACTTCCATTTTCAATAGAATACCTCACGAAGTTGATATGTGGAGACAGTTGCACAACTATCAGACTAACTTCGGTATAGATGAAGAAGCACAAGAAATGAATGAAGAAGCATCTTGCAGCAACCAACTTACAGTATAAAAAGACGTCCTCCATAATTTTACAAACAGTCCATTATCAACCTTTGTCATGAATAAACAAGTTTCATTTTCAAACCAATACCAAATAATGGAGGTGAAACGAGGTATAATTGAATTTCAAGCGTTTCGCGGTAACGACGGACATTTTATTATTAAAGAGTTAGTTATTCTAGACATGAACACATCTGTAGTTTATCACTATTTATTCCAACCCCCTATACCGTTCAACAGATTAACTACTAAAGCAAGAGTGACAAACAAATGGTTGATGAAACATTTTCACAACTTGAGATGGGATGAAGGTTTTATCCACTACAGTATGGTGCCACACATAATGAATCATTACTGTAAAGAATTTAAAATTATCTACACAAAGGGATTGGAAAAAACCGCTTGGATACAAGCATTTACAAAACATGAAGTGATAAATGTGCAAGTGGATAGAGATTTTCAGTGTCACTTTGCCAACATTTGTATCTCTACCAAAAACTTTAAACATCGGCAGTCCCAATGCGCTTTAAAGAACGCTTATCGTTTGAATGCGTATCTACAACAGAATGGTGGGGGGTGGGAAGGATATAAAAGCGACAACGCAACCATGACCCAGCATGAGTATTACTCTAGCCTCCGAACAGTCAACACCTCCCACACAGATTCGCAAGACTAAGAATAATATCAACAATAAATAAGAAGAAGAAAAAGTAAAGATGACGTCACAAACATGTTTACAATCTCTTGTTGATCAATTTAACAAACATTCAAATTCTACCGTCTTACCGACTAAAAGATGTTCAGAATTAAAAGAAGAAAAACATTATGTTATCCACACCATTAAGAAGATGGAAACTAGTGTTGGGGACGCCATCAACGTTACACTGAGTGAAGCACCCTACACACCCGGTGATGAACCAAAATTTCAAACATTTCTTCCCAAGCGCTTCGTGCACCTCCTGCAAAACGAAGATCTACGCCTTATCCACCCCGGCTCTCTGTACTTGGCATCCCACGGTCCAAGCGGAAGCAATTCAACAGAACTTACACTTCACGTCATGCCTACTGCCAACAACTAATTTATTATTTGTAATACTTTTGTACACCTTTGTGAATTATTTTAAAAATAAATAAAAATAAATAAAAATAAAAAAAATAAAAAGCAATATATCACTATGTGTTTTTGCACATGGTGATATATTGCTTTTTAAAAAAATAGTTTTAGATGACCTTGACCTAGTTACAAAAACTATACAGGGTGAGTTTCTACTGACGGCCATAACTTCGCCAGTGGATTCTAATCATCAAAAGGAACAAAAAAGTCCCAGTTAACCCTAGTCCGATTCCAAACCGTTTGTCCATAATTTCGAGTTTTGTGGTTTTTATAATAAAACTGGACTTTGTCCCACTATTTGCGTGATAAAAATTAAACCAATTAACCTAGCGACTCATACTTAAAATAATTAGATAGAGCATACAATTTTCTATAAAATCAAGGTTACTTTTAAAAATATTCCATTTCTTTCACCGGTTTCTAGCCAGATTTAGATAAAAAATATGCTAAATTAATTATTTAGGTTAAGTTTCAAGAGCATTTTTCGTTACTTTAACCTAATGTCACGTAATGTCCAACTAGATAAAAAATTTCCCAATTTAATAAGCTTTAAACCAATATCCTATTTAAACCTGTTGCAGGTAGGAATGACAGAAAAAATACAACAAAACTAAATTAAAACACGGTTTACAAGTGAGGGTATTATGTTTAATATTAAAAGGTAAATAGCCAAAAAACTGTAGTACAGTAACTCAATGTAAAATGATTTTGTAATAACAAGGAATTAACAAGTATTTTTAAAAATAAAACTAAAATAAAAACAGTTTACTGATTTGGTTTTAAAAAAGCAAAGTAACAAACATACAGATAATAATCAACGCTGGTGTCTTGTGTTATGAAAGCCTGTAGCTTGTTACTGGTTCCAATCAGCTGATTCATTGTTGTCCATAAAAAAGTCTGAATATCAGCTGCACTGAATGCCGTATTAGTGAAACAATTAATTGATGTTTATTTGGATTCCACTTCATAAAAGCGGTTGTTTGTTATTATTTTTTATATGGATCCGTTTACAAGTTCAGAATATGCTGACATGCATTTTGTCTATGGTTTTTGTTCTGGAAATGCATCTGAAAGTGTTCGCGAGTACAGACAACGCTTTCCAAATAGGCGAGTTCCTGGTCGAAAAACTTTTATTCGTGTCCACCAATGTTTGCGTGAAAATGGAAGGTTTCCAACCAACGACCGCTTAGTCGGTAACTTCATGCAGGATGTCGGATTGGAAGAGGCTGTGCTGGAACGGGTAAGTGAAGATCCGAGGATAAGTACGAGGACATTAGCGATTGAATTTGGGGTTTCTCAAACCTTTATATCAAAATTATTACGAAAAGAGGGGTTGCACCCATTTCATTTCACGCGCGTACAGAAGCTCGAGGCGAGAGATCCGCCTCAGAGGCTTCAGATTTGTCGGTGGATCCAGCAACATGACCGCGGTGACTTCCTGAAAACAATTTTATGGACTGATGAATGTACATTTACGAGAGATGGGGTCTTTAATTTTCACAATGAGCATCACTATGCTGAAGATAACCCGCACCTCGTTCGTGAATCTCGAAGTCAGTCACGATTCAAGGTAAATGTGTGGGCTGGACTGATCGGAAATCGAGTGATTGGACCATATCTTGACCTTCCTCCAACGCTTAATGGAGTAAACTACTTGCAGTTCCTGATTGAAATCCTACCAGAACTCCTTGAAGACCTTCCATTGAATTTGCGTGATCGTATTGTGTACCAAGCCGATGGTGCACCCCCGCACTACGATGTCAATGTACGTGATTATTTAAGCAACAACTTCCACATGTGGATCGGAAGAGGTGGGACCGTTGCTTGGCCTCCACGGTCTCCAGACCTCAATCCCCTTGATTATTACTTTTGGGGGTATCTAAAACAAGAAGTTTATCGGACACCAGTGGAATCAGCTGAAGAAGTGAGAAACCGGATTGTAGCAGCTACTGCACGACTGCGCAATTCTGTCAACTTAAAGGCGACTGTAAGAGAACTGAGAAAACGTGTCCGCATCTGTATCAGACAAAATGGCGGTCATTTCGAAAACTTAATTAAGTAGCTATTGACATTGGCCTTTCTGGAGGCTTTTTAATTCCTTGTTATTACAAAATCATTTTACATTGAGTTACTGTACTACAGTTTTTTGGCTATTTACCTTTTAATATTAAACATAATACCCTCACTTGTAAACCGTGTTTTAATTTAGTTTTGTTGTATTTTTTCTGTCATTCCTACCTGCAACAGGTTTAAATAGGATATTGGTTTAAAGCTTATTAAATTGGGAAGTTTTTTTATCTAGTTGGACATTACGTGACATTAGGTTAAAGTAACGAAAAATGCTCTTGAAACTTAACCTAAATAATTAATTTAGCATATTTTTTATCTAAATTTGGCTAGAAACCGGTGAAAGAAATGGAATATTTTTAAAAGTAACCTTGATTTTATAGAAAATTGTATGCTCTATCTAATTATTTTAAGTATGAGTCGCTAGGTTAATTGGTTTAATTTTTATCACGCAAATAGTGGGACAAAGTCCAGTTTTATTATAAAAACCACAAAACTCGAAATTATGGACAAACGGTTTGGAATCGGACTAGGGTTAACTGGGACTTTTTTGTTCCTTTTGATGATTAGAATCCACTGGCGAAGTTATGGCCGTCAGTAGAAACTCACCCTGTATAAATGGAGTAATTTTCAAGGGGATTTCCTCAGTCTACAATTGACTTCCGTGCTGTACACATCTCCCTTGGTTGTCCAATTATTATAAACGACAGCATGTCTCTCAAAATCAAATGCGCATCATACGATACCTCCACCATCACAACTTTTGAACAACTCGACAATTTCGCTAATGAATTGCGAGTACTTCTCGCAGGCGGTTATCACTTAAATGCCGATGTTTATGTTACAAATAAGAAGATGTTTTCAAAACAAAACTACTGCGATGATGAAGTGTACTTTTCCACACAAACGGCAACAACATCCAGCCCTTCTACTCAAAATAATGTTAAATTCCACAAATACTACTAATGTTAAATTACAATAACAATACTCCATCAACTTGAGGCTTCGCTATAAAAAGGCTATTCAACCCAGACTAAATCATCATTTGCTTTTTGACAACCGCAGCGATAACAACTACAGCTTGAGCCGTGACAGTTACGGCTCAGTTTTCTTATAGTATGTTTTGTTATGTTGTGCCTAATTTGTGTGGCACTGCCGGAAGCGAGGAGAAATTTGTTCTAGAATGTTCGAGAATGTTCTTCTTCTCCTCGTTCTTTTCAGTGCTGCCGGTTTCTGTCCTTTCCGCTGTCGACTCTCCCCATTTCTACGCCAGCCAGCCTTCATTAACAACCTCTTTTAAATCCTTGCCCATCAACCTTTCAACTGATGTGTCCACTGTAATGTCCAAGTTTTCAATGTCGGGCGTTTCCTAAGTTCAAAATGGAGGAGTAAAGTACCTCTCACTAAATGCCAGGTACGTGAGTATTATTAATTATTTCTGTTGTCAATTTTGCAAAGATTGAAATTTTCAATTGTGAGTTGCTATGATGGCCTACGGGCGAAATTATCGTTTGGTTATTTAAAGCGTTGTGTTTCAAATAGTTAATGTTGTAATTTAAGGTAAAGTAATTAAATGTGTTTTCTTGTTCCAATGAAGATTAAATGAATGTTTGTTTAAGTGTGATTTAACATTATCCTGTCATGACTGGTAACCAGAAGCACATGTTTTCAAGTTAACTTTTCATTAAAAATAATTAAATAATAGGCCTATAAATTTTATTCAGCAGTTCACACATAACCTCAATTGAGGAGTTTAATTTTGGAAGTCTGCAGGCTAGGCCTGACTCAAATTTAATTCTGTCCTGTTTGTCATACTTGAATATCAATGTATAGGCTAGTTATAATATCCTGTAATAGTCATGAGTACAGTTTGTATTTAAAGTGATTTACAAAAGGGTTAATTAATTTTCGAATATCAGGCTCACATTTTGTTAAACAATTGAAGTTATAAAAATGGCTATGGCCTAATGTCTGCTGTGTTCCTCTGCTCATCAAATTGTATAGGCCTATTCTCTACTCACGATGTTAAGTAGGACTGTGATCTGTTAAAGGGTCCTAGCCTCGGGCTAGCTTCATATCATGGACACTACGTAAGGCCCATCCATAACCCCGGACCAGCGGCCTGGGTCATCGCTGCCAGGGCTCGGACAAGTTACCATGGACATCAGACTAAGGCTACCGTACCACAGCCACTCTGACGGACCCGCTGTCGTTGGGTCAAGCCTACTGGTGCTGGACCAATTCCACCGGGCAGCTACATGCTCCGCTTCAACTATCCAGGTGCTATCAACTCCATTTTTTTATTCTTTAACTTCCGCTGGACTTGCCTTCACCAACCTACATAGTGAAAAGTGATACAACAGTTTAAATTCAACATATTCACCCATAGACTCATGAAATACCTGAAAATCCGGAACCATCACTTTAGGCCTATACCCATCAAATAGTCTGAACCATACTTGTTCGAAGTGAGCTGCATTACAAACCCACCCAAGGCAGTGAATTTCAAATTGGACTGATATTAACTTGTTTTATGTAATTTAGGTTAAGGTTAGGGCTCATAAATCTTTGGTTCCGTAGGCACGTTTCGGCACTTTTGTTCTAAATTTCTAATTCGGCCAACACCTGCGCAAAATTCTGCCTACGGGCCATATAGATTTCCACCTCTTTTATGTGTACCGTACTCACCCGTTTAACTAGTTTTAAGTCTTAAATTCTGGCACATCCAAAATCGTATTATTTGTGTAGTAATTGTTTATGTAATTGTGATGTCTATTTATTTATAGGTGTAATTTAATTGTAATGTTTAATTATTTATTGCTTATTTTTTTTTTTTTTTTTTTTTTCATTAGAACATGTGTTTTATTTTGATTTTATTTATTTATTTATTTATTTATTCAATTTATTTATTCAATTTTACAATGCTACAATACAGCCGGAGCCAATTACATCATAGCATTAAAACTAGATAACACAAAGTTTAACAGAGAGAAAACATACTAGAGTTCTTTTTCTTATACACATAGTCCATCAATGCAGTTGCTGAAGCTAAATAACATATATAAAATTAGTAACATGTAACAAAATATAAATATTGCAATCAATAACAAGTCATAATAACAATTTAGTTTACAACAATAACAATAATATTACTCTGAAAGCAGTATAATCTAAAGTTTGATCAAATATAAATAATTAATGAACAAAATTATGTTAATCTATATTTACTGACAATAAACGTTTTTTGAAACAGAAAAAAGAATCACTAAAAATGTCGATTGAGTGAGGCAAGTTGTTGTACAATCTGTACATTGTATTCAACGGTGAAAAATAACCAATATTGGTCCTTGAAAACCGGATGGCAAATAACAGTCTGCTGCGAGAGCCAGGCCGGGGGGCAGCAAAGTCCAAGTGAGATAAGAGATTGTTGTCATCCAGCGCCCCATTCACCAGCTTATGGAGATATAACAAACTGATCAATTTGCGTCTTTTAAAAAGGCTAGGAATATTAAATATATTTAACAGGTCGTTATAAGGAACAAAAACGGGATAGACACCAAAAGTCTTTAAATGTAAAAAACGTATGAATTTGTTTTGAATATTTTCGATCATTTCTGATAAATACGTTATATGTGGATTCCATACTAATGCCCCATATTCAAGCTTTGATCTGACAAGAGAGAAAAACAGAAGTTTTAGCGAATTTGGATTGTGTAAAAAAGTGCTTGAACGTTTGATAAAACCCAATACTGAATATGCTGACTTACAAAGTGAGAGAATATGCTCCCCAAAAGAAAATTTTGAATCAAATATTATCCCCAAATCCTTAATAGTTGAACTCCTAATCAAAAATTCATTCCCCATTTTATAGTTAAATGTAATAATGTTGTCGGAAGTTTTCCTCGTGTATGTCATTACAGCACATTTTTTTACATTGAATTTCAAATTGTTTTCGCCCCAAGCAACTAGTGAATCTATATCTTGCTGTAATTTGTCACAATCATTTAGGGTCCTGATATTTCTAAAAATTTTGAGATCATCGGCATATAGAAGTATTTTACTACTTTTTACACAATCTATGATGTCATTAATGAAGATAATGAACATTAAAGGTCCTAAATTTGAACCTTGAGGTACCCCAGATTCGGCAATGAATTCTTTGGAAGAAAACCCCTCAAAGCTGACAAACTGTCTTCTTTTAAACAAATATGTCGAGAAAAACTTTAATGTATTGCGAGTTAAACCACAGTAATTTAACTTAGTCAACAACTTTAAATGAGATACTTTATCAAATGCTTTCTCAAAATCCGTATATATAACATCTACTTGAACATTGTTATCTATGGAAGGAATGCAAAACTGAGAGAAATTTAATAAATTTGAATTAATTGATCTGCGTGGAAAGAACCCATGTTGGTGATCACTGATAAAGGATTGAACATGTGAAAATAAACGATCGTATATTATGGACTCAAACACTTTGGCTGGTGAGGAAATTAAAGCAATAGGCCGATGATTTTTTATATCGCCCCTTGACCCTTTTTTCGGTACCGGAACCACTCTTGCAAGCTTCCAAGCATCGGGAAAACTGTTGTGTTTTATTGATAAATTAAATATGTGGTGCAATGGACTGACTAATAAATCAGCACATGCCTTAAATATGTAGGGTGGAATTCCATCAGGACCCAAGGATCTTTTTGATTTTAATTTTTGAAGTGAAGTCAAAATTTCAAGCTCGGAAACCACATATAAACAAAAAGAAGGCACATTCTCCATAACCGGTGAATTGAGCGCTCGGAGACAAAGCTCCTCACAACTGAGATTAGAGGTGTCAGTGTCATAGACCGAGCCGAAGTATGTGGCCAGAGCCTCCGTTATCGCTGCTCCCCCCGCTACCTCCTCACCGTCCAGTTGCATAACTGGTGGGTTTTTATCAGTACCTCTGATCCTTTTCATTAAGCTCCAAAATGATTGAGGATTATTGTACAACTCAGTTTCAACCTTAGTGACATAATTATTATAACAATTTTTTATTAACAGTTTTACCTCTGCTCTTACATTTCTATATTCTGTTAAAAGATGTTGAAATTTATATTTATTGTATTTTCTTCTAATTCGTTCTTTTTTCTTAATGAGATTTTTTACTTCCCACGAAAACCACACTGGAAACTTACTTTTAGATTTGTTACTATAGCGTGGGACATATTTATCAAACTCTCTGTAAATAATGTTATAAAATATTGAAACAGAAACATTCAGGTTATTGCACAAAATTAGTTCACACCAGTTAACATTTTTCAATGCATTATAAAGCGACAAAAAATCTGCTTTTGAAAAGTTATAGCCTAAAATATGATTTCTTTCGTAAATTATATTATTACTATGCAAATCAAACTCTATAATTAACACAGGATGATATCTATCAATAGTAACTAATGCATCAGGCTCTTCATTTACCAAAAAACCAGTTATATCAGATAATACCAAGTCCAATGTTCGTCCCTGTACATTGAGCACATCATTCTTAGATCTTAGATTATACATTCGACTAAAAAATAATAACTGTTTACAGATTTCGTTTCCTTTAGATAAATCATAACAAATTCCAGTTATTTGCAAATTAAAATCTCCTAATATAATTACTTTTTCATTCTTGAAACTAAACAAATCTAATTTATCAAAAAACATTTTGTAAACAGCTAAAGGTGAGTTTGGAGCAAAATACACTACAGCTATAATAACAGCATGATCATTGGAAAAATTAAGTTTGAGCCATAATACATCTTCAGTTTCTATATCCCTTAACCTTAATACTTTAATGTAATTTTTTACAGCTATCAGAACGCCCCCACCTCTGCTTTTACCTGTGGTTTCCTCATTCCTATCTTTTCTAAATACATTGTATTCATCAGTAAAAAGTTCTGAAGAATATATTGAGGAATTTAACCACGTTTCAGTGAGAGCAATAATTTCATACGAGCATGCAAACAGTTGAAGCTTAAAACTAGTTGTTTTGGACCTTAAACCTCTCACATTTTGATAATAAATATTAATCTGAGATTTTTCAACCATGCCTAACACATTATATACACATAGAAGTGTCTACTGGGAAAATTCATGCTTATAATTAAATTTAAAAAAAGTTTATAGATTAACATAACGTGATCTTAATCCTAATAACATGCTAAAATAAATATTAAACCACTCACAGCTGAAGATAAATACATAATAGAACAACAAATACCTTAAATAGATAGACAGTTTATTTGAGACGATCCAGATCAGCAGGCTCCGTGATGTGGATGGCCCTCACACCTTGCTCCTTCCGCAGAAACACCTTCCCGGCGCTCGTGATCCAGGCGAATCTGTAGCTGTGATCTTCTTTGAAGGCACGGGTCGCAGCCCACAAAGCTCGGGTTTCTTTCGTAAGAGAAAGGTTGATGTAAACTTTGCTGTTACTCTGGTATCCCAAATCCACAGCAGCGAATCCATTTTTGACTCGTGTTTTAGCCCTCATAGCTTCCATATCCATACGCCTACAGAATTTAATAATTATTGCTCTTGGACTTTGGGGGTTATTAGGATTTTTGGATAAACGATGAACAGCATCTACCATATCGTCTTTTAGTTCAAAGTTTACAGCTCGAGCTACAGCTTTTACAACACTGATGATATTTTCATTGTTCGATTCGGGTACACCTTGAATTTCGAGACAGTTGCTGCGCGAGTACTGCTCACCTGTACGAACTGATTTTTGGAGTAGATTAATCTGTTGTTTTAATCCGGCATTTTCCGAAATAAGATTTGATATTCTTATTTCATGCTGATCTATTTCGTCTTTATTTGCACGGACGTTTTGTTCACAGTCTTTTATTTGTTCAGAACAAAAATTAATTGATTTGTTTACATCAGTTTTTAGGTTCATTAATTCAGCTTTCACTTTACTGATTTCTTGCTTAAAAAACTTACTGTCATTTTTTATTTCAGCAACATCACTAAGTAGTAAATCCAGTTTTTGGTCGACGGACATATCTTCACTATCACCACTGACACTGTTGTTGCGCGTAACCCTCTTGGCCGGCGGCGGAGCCATGTCGCGTCGCACTCTCGACACCAGAGTCCTATCAGCACGACCTTGAACCAAGCTCCTACAACCTGATAACCTGCAGGACGACAGGCTTTTATCACTAATTACGGGTTTATAAATTAACTATTCACATAGAATTACTCACTAGTGTGTAAGAAAAACTGTTTATCTCACTGTAGTAACTTTTCCACATGTAAATACACACAAAAACCCGACTAACTTCAACAAATTTTAGGAGCCGGTCCGACACGTGTTTACTCGATTTGCATGTTCCCCCTCCACATTTTGTTTAATATGAGGATATATAAAGATTTTCTCACATGTTCTCTTGAAAAGATTCAAGTATTATAGTATTCAAATTGAGTGGATTTTGTTACTAAAATTTATAGAAATTTCTAAGTCGTTTTAAAATTGCTGGCCAGTCAATTGAAATACAGAGTCTATGTTTTAACCATATTTTCTCTATTTATCGATTTTTTTAATGGACTTTTTTTAATGGACGATTTTTCCTGCTTAACTTGTAACTTGATTGCAACCACATTTTTGCTAATAAATTGAAACCAAGAATTGTTACTGTATGATTGTTGTTTTATTTACTATGCCCAAACCTCTGTAACACTCAATGTTTTTTAAAGTTCTACGGACCTAATTTTGGGTCTGGGTTTTCCAGTGCGTTACAAATGGTAGCAGAGCGTGGTTAAATTCTTTTCATTAGTGGTCATGTGATTGAGTGTTGTGAGGTTTGGACATAGGTTTCAGGCATTGTGGGTCTGACAGACTTCCAAAATAATATTTTTTTTTAGGTTTTCTTCCGCTTCTGGTTTCCACGTCATTTTTGTTACGGTGTATTAAATGGGTTGTAAATAAGGGCTGCGCGCTCATGATTAATCGATTAAGGGTTATCGCATTGTTTGTTGTCGTTAAGGTTGTTTCAAGTGTAAAAAAAAAAAGATGAATTTTGGGTGGGATTTGGGCTGCGTTTTGGTCCGGTGGATTACGTGCGGTCGGGGATAGGGACCCTGGCATTTGGTGTGTTGTCAGCTGGTGTTGATCTGAATTAATTGTTCATTTTGTGAATTGTTGTAAGGTTATAGTTTGTGTCATTGTTTTCTGTTGATTGTTGTGAATCTGAAATATCTGTTAGGGTTTCTTGCGACTGGTTTCGCTGCTGGGCAGGATGGCCAAAATTAATCCCGACTATTTGGTCAAAGATGAGTTGGAGTGGGAGGTGGAGCGAAGAGGTGAAGTCCCTCTTAGGCTATGTAATGACTTGAGGAAACAGTTGAGAAAGGTTTTGTCTTCCGGCAAATCGGAGCTTGAGTCAGGGACCATGGATGTGGAACAGGAATTCACAGTTTGCCAAGAAAAATTTCTTGAGCTTTCTGCTCTCAGGGAAGAATTAGTAGAGGAAAATGGTAGGGCTGCTTTTCGTCTTTTGCAGCGATTGCACATTTGGAGAGGAGAATTAAGGTTTTGCAGAGTGCCCCGGAATCAGAATCCCGGAAGGGGGACATAGAAGCCTTATCTGCCGGAGTTATCGAGATGTTAGATAATCTTAAGGCTACCATGGACTCAAATACTCTGGATGATGGAAATATTCCACGCCCGCCCCCGGTTAGGAAGGAGTCAACTTCGGTGGTGAACCCGAATACCAGTGGTAGCGTTGAGCACAAGTCCGCTAAGGCTGAACCACCGGCTACACCCGTTACAGAGTTGGTCAAACAGTTTGAATCCCGATTTCAATTTGCAGGTTCTCAGTTAAATTGTAATGATCAGAATAATCAGCCTTTTTTGCACCCTTCATTATCAACACAAAACCCTGCACCACATTTGCTAGATTTACCTAACGGGCAACCGGATAATCCAATGATGGTGAACCAACCAACTGTGCCTTCAGCCATAAACCATTCTTCAGTCTTTCTCCAGCCTTCTCAGGTCACTTCGTCTGCCTACAATAAATTGCCAAATCCCCTCAGTGGAATGGTCCAACGGATACCATCTACAAACGGGCATAATGTAGATTTGCTTCTGCGCTTCCTAAGCATCCTGATTAGGTTGCGCGATTTCCCCAGAATGACAGACCAAGCTCTCATGCAACTGGCCTACCCGTGTTGTAGGGAACCTTTGCTGGCCCGACTTCTTGATTGCATGCGTCAAGGACGGAAGTTTGATGAATTCCATGATGTAGTGCTTAAGTCATTCATACCTCTGAGACTCAAATCACAATTGGTGCAGCAGAAATTCTACAGGTTACAAGAAGAAGGTGAAAGTTTCTCCACCTTTGTAAGTTCAATCCGACATGCTCATTCCTTACTTCGGTTAGAATTGAGTGAACCTGAAACTGTCGAGGTCATTATAGGAGCTTTAACACCTACAGAAAGGTCGAGATTGGTTTTTTCCCAGATGCCAACTACATATGCGGACTTAGATCGTCTCGAAGTTTCTGCTCGCAGTTGGGAATTCACAGACCACCTTCGTTCTCAAAGGTCGGGAAACCGCTCACGTGAAAATCGCGTGATGGCCGTAAATGAGACAGCCAATGCCCAACCTAGGCGATACTCCTCTGGTCCTGTATGTTACAACTGCGGACAGCGGGGACACATCAGTCGGAATTTTACCGCACCAAGGTCATCTAGCTCTTCTGCTAACCGGCCAAAAAACGGGTATGGAAGGGGGGAGTGACTCATGCTGCTCCTCCCTTCTCTGATCAGGTTGCCAAGCGAGAGGACCACACCCACAATATTGAACATAAGAAATTTCACAAAAGAAATAGGAGACTCAATCAGAAGTGTAAACTGACTAGAGGTAACTTTATAGCCCAAATTTTGGACAAGAGAATTTCAGGCTCCAGGCCAGTTTCCCCTTATGTTGACGTGAGTGTGGGTGGGAGAATCCATTTCAGATCACTACTAGATACCGGATCTACGAAATCTTTAATTTCTCAAAGGATTTTCCAAAAGTTAACTGAAATGAGGTTAATAAAGAAAATTAATGCATCAAATGTTCAGTGTTGTACGGCCTCAGATTCCCCTCTAACCATTAATTCCGAAGCAACATTCTGTTTTAAGATTGATAGATTCTCATGGACTTGGGACTTTCTGGTTGCCAGTGATTTGGCCTTGGATTGTATATTGGGAGCAGATTTTATTACCGCTACAGGGCTAATTTTGGACCTTGCCAAGAGCGAAGGTCAGTTTCGTTTCAATCGATGTGTGTCTGTTCCTTTTGTGGATGCCGAAGGGAATGCCTACAAGGCTCTTGAAATTGACATCAAGGAAAAACCCTCAGTAGATCCATTGGGACATCTATCGGAGGATCAGAGATTGCGATTCTCTCAACTTTGCAAACAGTATGAAGATGTATTGACTGATAAATTGGGTCTAACACATTTATTGGAATATGAAATCAAACTTAAGGACACCAAGGTAGTTCGGTCTCATCCATATAAATTTGCACCTCCAAAAATGGATGTTTTGAGGAAAAAGGTGAACGAAATGCTTGAACAAGGTGTGATCGAGCCTTCTCTGTCAGCCTACTCTTCTCCGGCCTTTCTAGTTCCGAAGCCAGGCGGAAAACATCGATTTGTAGTCGATTACAGGAAGTTAAACACTTGCATTGAGATTGAATCTACACCTCTGCCCGACCTTCACTCTGCTTTTGATTGGTTCGGAAAGGCCAGGTTCTTCAGCATTTTCGACCTGAATGCCGCTTATCATCAGATACCATTGACCAAGGAGAGTCGCCATCTTACTAGCTTCTGCGTGCCTTGGAATCTTTACCAGTTCAAGCGAGTGCCAATGGGTCTGGCTGTCGGAGCGCAAACCTTGACTAGACTCCTAGACTCTATATTTCATGATTTGAAATTCAAATGTGTTTTCAACTATCTAGACGATCTTCTGGTTTATAGTGAAGACTTCGAATCCCATATTTTCCATGTGGAGGAAGTGCTTAAAAGGTTAAGAGGGGCCGGTCTTACCGTCAACCCCGAAAAGGTCCAGTTTTGTCATGAGCAAATATCGTTTCTGGGACATCTCGTATCTCATAAAGGCATATGCATAGACCCTGCCCGGACCCAAGGCATAAGAGATTTCCCACCTCCTAAGGACGGAAAAGGAATTGCACGTTTTGTCGGCATGGTAAATTTTTATCGCCGCTTTATTCCCAATGCTGCTGAACTGACCGCTCCGTTAAATGCCCTTAGAAAGAAGGGTGTCAAATTCAACTGGGGTCCCGAACAACAAGAGGCTTTCCAAAAATTGAAGGATCTCATTATATCACCGCCTGTGCTGAGAATGCCCGATTTCAGTAAACCATTTGTCCTGCAGACAGATGCCTCTTCCAGCGCCATTGCAGCTGTCCTTTCTCAGGAAGTTGATGGAGTGCGGCTACCCATAGGATTTGCCTCCCGCACACTGACTGATTGCGAAAGAAAATCATCGATTTATGAACTTGAGTGCTTGGCTGTAGTTTTCGGCATTGATAAATTTAGAAGATTTTTGGAACATTCTGAATTTCTCTTAGAGACCGATAACCAGGCTTTATCTTGGCTTCTGGCTCATCTTCGTTAACTGGGAAAAATTGGTCGATGGGTAGTGAAAATCTCCGCCTTTAAGTTTCATGTCCAACATGTACGTGGTACGCAGAACATCATTGCTGACACTCTGTCCCGGATGTATCAGGATGCAGGCAACGAAGTAAGGGTTCCCGAATCTTCAAACCACTGTCACAATATATTGCCCAACTTTCCTGCTGCTTTTGACGACATCGTGTCCCATCAACTAAAGGATCCAGAACTTGGGCCGATATTGACCGAAATTCAGTCGGGAGGAAACCACCCGCCATATTTCTTGTCAAAGGGTGCCCTGGCTTGCCGCCCTCAAAGAGGTGATAGATCTCCGAAGATTGTGCTACCTAGCAATCTCATTCCCATGGTATTCTCGTACTATCACAATTCACCCGTTGGTGGACACCTGGGAATCTTGAAAACCATCGCCAAGATAAGACAGAATTTCATTTGGAAGGGTATGGACCGTGATATAGCGGCCAGAGTGCGAGCATGCCACTTGTGTTCACTTAGCAAGCCGGCGCAAAATACCAAACTAGGATATCTTTCGTCTGAAGTTACTGAATGGCCCATGGAAAAGCTATTCATCGACTTTGTAGGACCTTTCCCACGTAGTAAGCAGCAAAATTCCTTCCTTCTGGTTGCTGTGGACGCCTTCTCTAAGTTCGTCTGGTTACTCCCTCTCCGACGTGCTACCGCCCAGAGCACCATAAAGGCACTCCACGGTCATATCTTCCAGCATTTTGGAGTCCCCACCACTATAGTGACTGATAACGGTAGTCAATTTACCTCTCATCTCTTTAACAGAATGTGCTTTGGACATGGAATTCTCCACGTCACCACTTCACCTTATTATCCACAGCCATCGCATGCGGAGAGATTCAATCGGAACCTTCGAGCTGCGTTAATCGCCTTCCATGCGGAAAAACAGACCTGTTGGGACCAAAATCTCCACTGGTTACAAATGGCCTTTAACACTGCGCTTCATGAAGCACACAAGGAGGTACCTTTCCAGTTGATGTTCGGGTTCAAACCAAACAACCCCTTGTCCAATGTTTGGAAGATTAACGACCTCCTCCCAAATTCTCAGGGACCAGAAGTGGTGAAATCCTGGGCGGCTGCTAGACGTAATTTACTGCGCTCAAATGAGAGAGTCCGCAGAAGATACAATGTTGGTCGGAAGGACAACCCTTTTAGAATCGGCCAATTAGTCTACTGCTTGGCACATCCTCTCAGCTCGGCAGCGAACCAGGTAGCGGGAAAACTTTGTTATCGTTGGACAGGCCCACATTGAATTTCTCGTTTTCTCTCTCCTGTCACCGCTTTGTTGGTTGACCCAGTTTCTGACGAGAAATTTCGAAAAGCCCACATATCGCATCTAAAGGAATACAAGGGAAATGATCAAAAATAGACGGTATACCGTAGGCAAGGTTAGCGGAGTGGGGCCTGATCAACCCTTCTTCGCTGATCTTGGGGCATTCCACTCATTCTCATTCTCTTATTCATCTAGGTCATCTATCAGCGCTGATATTTATGTTAGGGTAGGCTTATATTCCCTATTTCGAGAGTGGATGCCCGTCCCTGCTAGTCACCAAGGTTTTCCCTTGTGCCCCGTTGGTGCCCCTTTGGTGGGGGAGGTTGAGCCGTGACAGTTACGGCTCAGTTTTCTTATAGTATGTTTTGTTATGTTGTGCCTAATTTGTGTGGCACTGCCGGAAGCGAGGAGAAATTTGTTCTAGAATGTTCGAGAATGTTCTTCTTCTCCTCGTTCTTTTCAGTGCTGCCGGTTTCTGTCCTTTCCGCTGTCGACTCTCCCCATTTCTACGCCAGCCAGCCTTCATTTAAATCCTTGCCCATCAACCTTTCAACTGATGTGTCCACTGTAATGTCCAAGTTTTCAATGTCGGGCGTTTCCTAAGTTCAAAATGGAGGAGTAAAGTACCTCTCACTAAATGCCAGGTACGTGAGTATTATTAATTATTTCTGTTGTCAATTTTGCAAAGATTGAAATTTTCAATTGTGAGTTGCTATGATGGCCTACGGGCGAAATTATCGTTTGGTTATTTAAAGCGTTGTGTTTCAAATAGTTAATGTTGTAATTTAAGGTAAAGTAATTAAATGTGTTTTCTTGTTCCAATGAAGATTAAATGAATGTTTGTTTAAGTGTGATTTAACATTATCCTGTCATGACTGGTAACCAGAAGCACATGTTTTCAAGTTAACTTTTCATTAAAAATAATTAAATAATAGGCCTATAAATTTTATTCAGCAGTTCACACATAACCTCAATTGAGGAGTTTAATTTTGGAAGTCTGCAGGCTAGGCCTGACTCAAATTTAATTCTGTCCTGTTTGTCATACTTGAATATCAATGTATAGGCTAGTTATAATATCCTGTAATAGTCATGAGTACAGTTTGTATTTAAAGTGATTTACAAAAGGGTTAATTAATTTTCGAATATCAGGCTCACATTTTGTTAAACAATTGAAGTTATAAAAATGGCTATGGCCTAATGTCTGCTGTGTTCCTCTGCTCATCAAATTGTATAGGCCTATTCTCTACTCACGATGTTAAGTAGGACTGTGATCTGTTAAAGGGTCCTAGCCTCGGGCTAGCTTCATATCATGGACACTACGTAAGGCCCATCCATAACCCCGGACCAGCGGCCTGGGTCATCGCTGCCAGGGCTCGGACAAGTTACCATGGACATCAGACTAAGGCTACCGTACCACAGCCACTCTGACGGACCCGCTGTCGTTGGGTCAAGCCTACTGGTGCTGGACCAATTCCACCGGGCAGCTACATGCTCCGCTTCAACTATCCAGGTGCTATCAACTCCATTTTTTTATTCTTTAACTTCCGCTGGACTTGCCTTCACCAACCTACATAGTGAAAAGTGATACAACAGTTTAAATTCAACATATTCACCCATAGACTCATGAAATACCTGAAAATCCGGAACCATCACTTTAGGCCTATACCCATCAAATAGTCTGAACCATACTTGTTCGAAGTGAGCTGCATTACAAACCCACCCAAGGCAGTGAATTTCAAATTGGACTGATATTAACTTGTTTTATGTAATTTAGGTTAAGGTTAGGGCTCATAAATCTTTGGTTCCGTAGGCACGTTTCGGCACTTTTGTTCTAAATTTCTAATTCGGCCAACACCTGCGCAAAATTCTGCCTACGGGCCATATAGATTTCCACCTCTTTTATGTGTACCGTACTCACCCGTTTAACTAGTTTTAAGTCTTAAATTCTGGCACATCCAAAATCGTATTATTTGTGTAGTAATTGTTTATGTAATTGTGATGTCTATTTATTTATAGGTGTAATTTAATTGTAATGTTTAATTATTTATTGCTTATTTTGTTTAATATGAGGATATATAAAGATTTTCTCACATGTTCTCTTGAAAAGATTCAAGTATTATAGTATTCAAATTGAGTGGATTTTGTTACTAAAATTTATAGAAATTTCTAAGTCGTTTTAAAATTGCTGGCCAGTCAATTGAAATACAGAGTCTATGTTTTAACCATATTTTCTCTATTTATCGATTTTTTTAATGGACTTTTTTAATGGACGATTTTTCCTGCTTAACTTGTAACTTGATTGCAACCACATTTTTGCTAATAAATTGAAACCAAGAATTGTTACTGTATGATTGTTGTTTTATTTACTATGCCCAAACCTCTGTAACACTCAATGTTTTTTAAAGTTCTACGGACCTAATTTTGGGTCTGGGTTTTCCAGTGCGTTACAAACTACTATGCTGTACCGAATGATGATTGAATTTAATGGTAAAATATTTGGAAAGGACTATCAAACGGTAGAAGAGATGAGCTCCGATCTTGATGTATTAACTAAAGAAGGCTTCCAACCAAAGTTAATTCTAAAATTTCCAGAAGTACATCCACTATCCACTGAAGATCTCGTCGCAATGGCTAGAGCAAAAAAACAAGGACATGAAGTAAATATTAAAAAGGAGAAAGAAGAAAAAAATGAATAAGCTATATCTTAAGTGTGCAACTATTTAATATTTGTACCCCATTCTTTTTTAAAACTCCATTTGGTTGACCTTGAAATTACCCCCACCACTTTTTTCTTTTAATAAAACTCTCTATTCTATATTATAAACCTTCATTTCCCAACTCCACTTAGAACCGTCAACATGGAAAATAAAAAAGAAGACTACAAACCACGCTACTGTTGTGAACAAAAATGTACCGATATAGGAAAATGGATGGTAGACGGATTAGCTTGTAGAAAATGTGAATTCTTCGGATCCTGTTACTGCAAATGCAAAACAAAACAACTATTACCACCAGAATTGCAAACCTTCAAAATTTATAAATCAAGATACTTCCACACTTGCTGTCCCCAGAGATGTTTCAAATTTCACCCAGAAAGACTTTTTAATTGCCGAAAGTGTGATGCATATTATAAAGACGGCTTTTGTACATGCATCAAAAATTTGTGCAAATATAGATCAGATTGGTCTTCTGATCCTATTCTAGCTTCAGATGTATAGCTGTAGTCACTGACTGCAGCTCTTTTTTAAAATTTCATTTGGTTGACCTTGAGATTATCCCCACCACTTATTTTACAATATATATATTCTATATACCCTTTAACACACTTCTCATTTACACTACATTGCTTGGACTAACACCAACATGGGTGACGGATTTATTTCTTTTGAACATTTAATTACCAAAAGAGATGAGATGGAAACTCTATTTCACAACTTACTCACACTTATGGATAGGTATTCTTTAAGATGGATCAACATCAAAGTAAAATATGTAGATCCTACCAGAATATTTTCATCATTATCATCATCATCATCTTCCAACAGTGCAGGGGAAGAAGAAGAACCAACTTATGGTATTACAATTATTAAATTAAACAGCAAGGAACAAGACAATCAAATTCAAATTATAAATAAACTTAATATTTAGTTTACAAAAGTGATTGGTATTTCTATTCTATATTAAAGCTATTATTATTTTATTTCTATACACTTCCCACAACCTACCCGGACGGCGTTTCGCGGCGAACTGCGGTAACCGAAGTTCTCTCACTTCTCGTTTTGGATTACCCCCACTCTTTTTCTTCCCCCCACCACTATTCCCCGTTTCCATATAAGCGACCGCCTTACCGCCGCCACCATTTGTTTGCCTACCTCCAAACGATGAACCAGCCTCAATTAGCAAAGAATACTACTACTTTTGCAGTAACTTCGTAACAAGATTTACAGGATATTTTTCAAACTTTAACCGATGTTGTAAACACGCCAAACAACACAGTTACTATTACTGTTGAAATTACCTACAATTGTCCAGAGTGTGAAAGGATGGAAAGCGAGAATGTTGAAGAATTAGAAATGCCAAACAACAGTCCTTCATCCACCCACGATTCAACACCAGACGATGAAAGCTAGTCCTACACAAATATTCTTTTTCAATCCCCCACCACTTTATATTAAATATATATCCTCCCCTTATTTGCTCTCCTCATTTCATCGCCTACTTTTACACCATCTACACCGCTCCTCTCCAACCTGTACACAAACATGATGGACAGCTTTTCAATCACATCACAATTGGAAGACGATAAATTAAAACTCGAAATTAACAGAATACAATTGGAAGCACAAAATCAGGAAGAAATGATCCGGCTGTTAAAGCTCTTCAAATGCGTACTGTGGTTGGTATGCCTCTATCTGCTCATCGCAATCACCATCGGCATTTACCAGACCGCCAAACATCGCTTGGACACTACTTCAAATAAAAATTCTACTTGGCTTTCCTAAAATACATTATTAATTCCCACAGCCCCACACCCCCCAACCGCTCCCGCCACACTCCCGCCCGCCACTCATCCCCAGACTCCCCACCTTTTTTAAAACCCCCTCCAAATGACCTTGACACACTTACCAACCCCTCCCCAAACCCCCAAAATCACCCCCAAATCAACAACACACACCTGCCACTTACAACCGCTGACCTTGACCTGCGCCAGGACCGGCAAATCCCTTCTACTAATATATTTTTTGTTAATATTCGTTAAAATTTTCATAATTTTGTATTTTATTAGAAATTATTTCAGTTTCCTTGGAAACAAATAACTTTCATTTAATTTTCATGGAAACGTAATATTTGTTTAAAATACTTGCATATCATGAAATAAACAGTTCTTCTAGTCAATTTATACCCATAAATATTAAATAAACTATTTTGGAATCATGGTTATATGTTTCTGAGTTTATTTTTTTTATAAATGTAAAGAATATATTTTAATATTATGGTTATTTAAGTGATTTTATAATAATTTTACGTTGTTTTAGCTAATTATCAATATTATTTCAATTTAAAATTATACCTTTAAGTTTACTATATTTTCCATTGAAACTTTTAAATTATTGCAAATAAACAAAATTCAATACATTTACATGATGGCAAAGATGTTATTTAACACTTATTATAGTTAAATATGGTACATGAATATCTTTTTTGTTAAAATTCGTTCAAAATTTCATAATTTTGTATTTTGTTAGAGATTATTTCAGTTTCCTTGGAAACAAATAACTTTCATTTAATTTCCATGGAAACGTAATATTTGTAAAAAATACTTGCATATCATGAAATAAAAAGTTCTTCTAGTCCATTTATACCCATAAATATTAAATAAACTATTTTGGAATCATGGTCATATGTTTCTGAGTTTATTTTTTTATAAATGTAAAGAATTTATTTTAATATTATGGTTATTTCAGTGAATTTATAATATTTTTACGTTGTTATAGCTAATTATCAATATTATATCAAATTAAAGTTATAAATTTAATTTTACTTTATTTTCCATTGAAACTTTTAAATTATTGCAAATAAACAAAATTTATTACATTTACATGATGGCAAAGATGTTATTTAACCCTTATTATAGTTATATGTAGTAAATGAATATCTTTTTTGTTAATATTCGTTAAAATGTTCATAATTTTGTATTTTATTAGAAATGATTTCAGTTTCCTTGGAAACAAATGACTTTCATTTAATTTCCATGGAAACGTAATATTTGTTTAAAATACTTGCATATAATGAAATAAACAGTTCTTCTAGTCCATTTATACCCATAAATATTAAATGAATTATTTTGGAATCATGGTTATATGTTTCTGAGTTTATTTGTTTATAAATGTACAGAATATATTTTAATATTATTTTTACTTAAGTGATTTTATTATAATTTTACGTTGTTTTAGCTAATTATCAATATTATTTCAAATTAAACTTATACATTTAATTTCATTTTATTTTCCATTGAAACTTTTAAATTATTGCAAATAAACAAATTTCAATACATTTCCATGATGGCAAAGATGTCATTTAACCCTTATTATAGTTATATGTAGTAAATGAATATCTTTTTTGTTAATATTCGTTAAAATGTTCATAATTTTGTATTTTATTAGAAATGATTTCAGTTTCCTTGGAAACAAATGACTTTCATTTAATTTCCATGGAAACGTAATATTTGTTTAAAATACTTGCATATAATGAAATAAACAGTTCTTCTAGTCCATTTATACCCATAAATATTAAATGAATTATTTTGGAATCATGGTTATATGTTTCTGAGTTTATTTGTTTATAAATGTAAAGAATATATTTTAATATTATTTTTACTTAAGTGATTTTATAATAATTTTACGTTGTTTTAGCTAATTATCAATATTATTTCAATTTAAACTTATACATTTAATTTAATTTTATTTTCCATTGAAAATTTTAAATTATTGCAAATAAACAAAATTCAATACATTTACATGATGGCAAAGATGTTATTTAACAATTATTATAGTTATATATAGTAAATGAATATCTTTTTTGTTAATATTCGTTCAAATTTTCATAATTATTTTGTATTTTATTAGAAATGATTTCAGTTTCCTTGGAAACAAATAAATTTCATTTAATTTCCATGGAAACGTAATATTTGTTTAAAATACTTGCATATCATGAAATAAACATTTCTTTTAGTCCATTTATACCCATAAATTTTAAATAAACTATTTTGGAATCATGGTTATATGTTTCTGAGTTTATTTGTTTATAAATGTAAAGAATATATTTTAATATTATGGTTACTTAAGTGGTTTAATAATAATTTTACGTTGTTTTAGCTAATTATCAATATTATTTCAAATTAAACTTATACATTTAATTTCATTTTATTTTCCATTGAAACTTTTATATTATTGCAAATAAACAAAATTCAATACATTTAAATGATGGCAAAGATGTTATTTAACCCTTATTATAGTTATATATAGTAAATGAATATCTTTTTTGTTAATATTCGTTAAAATTTTCATAATTATTTTGTATTTTATTAGAAATTATTTCAGTTTCCTTGGAAACAAATAACTTACATTTAATTTAAATGGAAACGTAATATTTGTAAAAAATACTTGCATATCATGAAATAAACAGTTCTTCTAGTCCATTTATACCCATAAATATTAAGTAAACTATTTTGGAAGCATGGTTATATTATGTTTCTGAGTTTATTTTTTTATAAATGTAAAGAATATATTTTAATATTATGGTTATTTAAGTGATTTTATAATAATTTTACGTTGTTTTAGCTAATTATCAATATTATTTCAATTTAAAATTATACATTTAATTTCACTATATTTTCCATTGAATCTTTTTAATTATTGCAAATAAACAAAATTCAATACATTTAAATGATGGCAAAGATGTTATTTAACCCTTATTATAGTTATATATAGTAAATGAATATCTTTTTTGTTAATATTCGTTCAAATTTTCATAATTATTTTGTATTTTATTAAAAATGATTTCAGTTTCCTTGGAAACAAATCAATTTCATTTAATTTCCATGGAAACGTAATATTTGTTTAAAATACTTGCATATCATGAAATAAACATTTCTTTTAGTCCATTTATACCCATAAATTTTAAATAAACTATTTTGGAATCATGGTTATATGTTTCTGAGTTTATTTGTTTATAAATGTAAAGAATATATTTTAATATTATGGTTACTTAAGTGGTTTAATAATAATTTTACGTTGTTTTAGCTAATTATCAATATTATTTCAAATTAAACTTATACATTTAATTTCATTTTATTTTCCATTGAAAACTTTTATATTATTGCAAATAAACAAAATTCAATACATTTACATGATGGCAAAGATGTTATTTAACCCTTATTATAGTTATATATAGTAAATGATTATCTTTTTTGTTAATATTCGTTAAAATTGTCATAATTATTTTGTATTTTATTAGAAATTATTTCAGTTTCCTTAAAAACAAATAACTTTCATTTAATTTAATGGAAACGTAATATTTGTAAAAAATACTTGCATATCATGAAATAAACAGTTCTTCTAGTCCATTTATACCCATAAATATTAAGTAAACTATTTTGGAATCATGGTTATATTATGTTTCAGAGTTTATTTTTTTATAAATGTAAAGAATATATTTTAATATTATGGTTTTTTAAGTGATTTTATAATAATTTTACGTTGTTTTAGCTAATTATCAATATTATTTCAATTTAAAATTATACATTTAATTTCACTATATTTTCCATTGAATCTTTTAAATTATTGCAAATAAACAAAATTCAATAGATTTACATGATGGCAAAGATGTTATTTAACCCTTATTATAGTTATATATAGTAAGTGAATATCTTCTTTGTTAATATTCGTTAAAATTTTCATAATTATTTTGTATTTTATTATAAATGATTTAGTTTCCCTTGGAAACAGATAAATTTCATTTAATTTCCATGGAAACATAATATTTGTTTAAAATACTTGCATATCATGAAATAAAGAGTTATTCTAGTCCATTTATACCCATAAATTTTAAATAAACTATTTTGGAATCATGGTTATATGTTTCTGAGTTTATTTGTTTATAAATGTAAAGAATATATTTTAATATTATGTTACTTAAGTGGTTTAATAATAATTTTACGTTGTTTTAGCTAATTATCAATATTATTTCAAATTAAACTTATACTTTAATTTCACTTTATTTTCCATTGAAAGTTTTAAATTATTGCACATAAACAAAATTCAATACATTTACATGATGGCAAAGATGTCATTTAACCCTTATTATAGTTATATATAGTAAATGAATATATTTTTGTAATATTCGTTAAAATTTTCATAATTTTGTATTTTATTAGATATTATTTCAGTTTCATTGGAAACAAATAACTTTCATTTAATTTCCATGGAAACGTAATATTTGTTTAAAATACTTGCATATCATGAAATAAACAGTTCTTCTAGTCCATTTATACCATAAATATTAAATAAACTATTTTGGAATCATGGTTATATGTTTCTGAGTTTATTTTTTTATAAATGTAAGAATATATTTTAATATTATGGTTATTTAAGTGATTTTATAATAATTTTACGTTGTTTTAGCTAATTATCAATATTATTTCAATTTAAAATTATACATTTAAGTTCACTATATTTTCCATTGAATCTTTTAAATTATTGCAAATAACTAAAATTCAATAGATTTACATGATGGCAAGATGTTATTTAACACTTATTTAGTTAAATATGGTACATGAATATCTTTTTTGTTAAAATTCGTTCAAAATTTCATAATTTTGTATTTTGTTAGAGATTATTTCAGTTTCCTTGGAAACAAATAACTTTCATTTAATTTCCATGGAAACGTAATATTTGTAAAAAATACTTGCATATCATGAAATAAAAAGTTCTTCTAGTCCATTTATACCCATAAATATTAAATAAACTATTTTGGAATCATGGTCATATGTTTCTGAGTTTATTTTTTTATAAATGTAAAGAATTTATTTTAATATTATGGTTATTTCAGTGAATTTATAATACTTTTACGTTGTTATAGCTAATTATCAATATTATATCAAATTAAAGTTATAAATTTAATTTTACTTTATTTTTCCATTGAAACTTTTAAATTATTGCAAATAAACAAAATTTATTACATTTACATGATGGCAAAGATGTTATTTAACCCTTATTATAGTTATATATAGTAAATGAATATCTTTTTTGTTAATATTCGTTAAAATTTTCATACTTATTTTGTATTTTATAGAAATTATTTCAGTTTCCTTGAAACAAATAAATTTCATTTAATTTCATGGAACGTTATATTTGTTTAAAATACTTGCATATCATGAAATAAACATTTCTTTTAGTCCATTTATACCCATAAAATTTAATTAAACTATTTTGAATCATGGTTATATGTTTCTGAGTTTATTTGTTTATAAATGTAAAGAATATATTTTAATATGGTTACTTAAGTGGTTTAATAATAATTTTTACGTTGTTTTAGCTAATTATCAATATTATTTCAAATTAAACTTATACATTTAATTTCATTTTATTTTCCATTGAAACTTTTATATTATTGCAAATAAACAAAATTCAATACATTTACATGATGCAAAGATGTTATTTAACCCTTATTATAGTTATATATAATAAATGAATATCTTTTTTGTTAATATTCGTTAAAATTTTCATATTATTTTGTATTTTATTAGAAATTATTTCAGTTTCCTTGGAAACAAATAACTTTCATTTAATTTAAATGGAAACGTAATATTTGTAAAAAATACTTGCATATCATGAAATAAACAGTTCTTCTAGTCCATTTATACCCATAAATATTAAGTAAACTATTTTGGAATCATGGTTATATTATGTTTCTGAGTTTATTTTTTATAAATGTAAAGAATATATTTTAATATTATGGTTATTTAAGTGATTTTATAATAATTTTACGTTGTTTTAGCTAATTATCAATATTATTTCAATTTAAAATTATACATTTAATTTCACTATATTTTCCATTGAATCTTTTAAATTATTGCAAATAACTAAAATTCAATAGATTAACATGATGGCAAAGATGTTATTTAACCCTTATTATAGTTATATATAGTAAGTGAATATCTTCTTTGTTAATATTCGTTAAAATTTTCATAATTATTTTGTATTTTATTATAAATGATTTCAGTTTCCTTGGAAACAAATAAATTTAATTTAATTTCCATGGAAACATAATATTTGTTTAAAATACTTGCATATCATGAAATAAGAGTTCTTCTAGTCCATTTATACCCATAAATTTAAATAAACTATTTTGGAATCATGGTTATATGTTTCTGAGTTTATTTGTTTATAAATGTAAAGAATATATTTTTAATATTATGGTACTTAAGTGGTTTAATAATAATTTTACGTTGTTTTAGCTAATTATCAATATTATTTCAAATTAAACGTATAAATTTAATTTCACTTTATTTTCCATTGAATTTTTTAAATTATTGCAAATAAACAAAAGTCAATACATTTACATGATAGCAAAGATGTTATTTAACCCTTATTATAGTTATATATAGTAAATGAATATCTTTTTTGTTAATATTCGTTAAAATTTTCATAATTATTTTGTATTTTATTAGAAATTATTTCAGTTTCCTTGGAAACAAATAACTTTCATTTAATTTAAATAGAAACGTAATATTTGTAAAAAATACTTGCATATCATGAAATAAACAGTTCTTCTAGTCCATTTATACCATAAATATTAAGTAAACTATTTTGGAATCATGGTTATATTATGTTTCTGAGTTTATTTTTTTTATAAATGTAAAGAATATTTTTAATATTATGGTTATTTAAGTGATTTTATAATAATTTTACGTTGTTTTAGCTAATTAGCAATATTATTTCAATTTAAAATTATACATTAATTTCACTATATTTTTCATTGAATCTTTTAAATTATTGCAAATAAACAAAATTCAATAGATTTACATGATGGCAAAGATGTTATTTAACCCTTATTATAGTTATATATAGTAAGTGAATATCTTCTTTGGTAATATTCGTTAAAATTTTCATAATTATTTTGTATTTTATTATAAATGATTTCAGTTTCCTTGGAAACAAATAAATTTCATTTAATTTCCATGGAAACATAATATTTGTTTAAAATACTTGCATATCATGAAATAAAGAGTTCTTCTAGTCCATTTATACCCATAAATTTTAAATAAACTATTTTGGAATCATGGTTATATGTTTCTGAGTTTATTTGTTTATAAATGTAAAGAATATATTTTAATATTATGTTACTTAAGTGGTTTAATAATAATTTTACGTTGTTTTAGCTAATTATCAATATTATTTCAAATTAAACTTATAGATTAATTTCACTTTATTTTCCATTGAAAGTTTTAAATATTGCAAATAAACAAAATTCAATACATTTACATGATGGCAAAGATGTCATTTAACCCTTATTATAGTTATATATAGTTAATGAATATATTTTTGTTAATATTCGTTAAAATTTTCATAATTTTGTATTTTATTAGAAATTATTTCAGTTTTATTGGAAACAAATAACTTTCATTTAATTTCCATGGAAACGTAATATTTGTTTAAAATTGCATATCATGAAATAAACAGTTCTTCTAGTCCATTTATACCCATAAACATTAAATAAACTATTTTGGAATCATGGTTATATGTTTCTGAGTTTATTTTTTTATAAATGTAAAGAATATATTTCAATATTATGGTTATTTAAATGATTTTATAATAATTTTACGTGGTTTTAGCTAATTATCAATATTTTTTCAATTTAAAATTATACATTTAAGTTCACTATATTTTCCATTGAAACTTTTAAATTATTGCAAATAAACAAAATTCAATACATTTACATGATGGCAAAGATGTTATTTAACCCTTATTATAGTTAAATATAGTACATGAATATCTTTTTTGTTAAAATTCGTTCAAAATTTCATAATTTTGTATTTTGTTAGAAATTATTTCAGTTTCCTTGGAAACAAATAACTTTCATTTAATTTCCATGGAAACGTAATATTTGAAAAAATACTTGCATATCATGAAATAAACAGTTCTTCTAGTCCATTTATACCCATAAATATTAAATAAACTATTTTGGAATTATGGTTATATGTTTCTGAGTTTATTTATTTATAAATGTAAAGAATATATTTTAATATTATTTTAACTTAAGTGATTTTATAATAATTTTACGTTGTTTTAGCTAATTATCAATATTATTTCAAATTAAACTTATACATTTAATTTCTCTTTATTTTCCATTGAAAGTTTTAAATTATTGCAAATAAACAAAATTCAATACATTTACATGATGGCAAAGATGTCATTTAACCCTCATTATAGTTATACGTAGTAAATGAATATCTTTTTTGTTAATATTCGTTAAAATGTTCATAATTTTGTATTTTATTAGAAATGATTTCAGTTTCCTTGGAAACAAATGACTTTCATTTAATTTCCATGGAAACGTAATATTTGTTTAAAATACTTGCATATAATGAAATAAACAGTTCTTCTAGTCCATTTATACCCATAAATATTAAATGAATTATTTTGGAATCATGGTTGTATGTTTCTGAGTTTATTTGTTTATAAATGTAAAGAATATATTTTAATATTATTTTTACTTAAGTGATTTTATAATAATTTTACGTTGTTTTAGCTAATTATCAATATTATTTCCAATTAAGTTTATACATTTAATTTCATTTTATTTTTCATTGAAACTTTTAAATTATTGCAAATAAACAAAATTCAATACATTTACATGATGGCAAAGATGTTATTTAACCCTTATTATAGTTATATATAGTAAATGAATATCTTTTTTGTTAATATTCGTTCAAATTTTCATAATTATTTTGTATTTTATTAGAAATGATTTCAGTTTCCTTGGAAACAAATAAATTTCATTTAATTTCCATGGAAACGTAATATTTGTTTAAAATACTTGCATATCATGAAATAAACATTTCTTTTAGTCCATTTATACCCATAAATTTTAAATAAACTATTTTGGAATCATGGTTATATGTTTCTGAGTTTATTTGTTTATAAATGTAAAGAATATATTTTAATATTATGGTTACTTAAGTGGTTTAATAATAATTTTACGTTGTTTTAGCTAATTATCAATATTATTTCAAATTAAACTTATACATTTAATTTCATTTTATTTTCCATTGAAACTTTTATATTATTGCAAATAAACAAAATTCAATACATTTACATGATGGCAAAGATGTTATTTAACCCTTATTATAGTTATATATAGTAAATGAATATCTTTTTTGTTAATATTCGTTAAAATTTTCATAATTATTTTGTATTTTATTAGAAATTATTTCAGTTTCATTGGAAACAAATAACTTTCATTTAATTTAAAGGAAACGTAATATTTGTAAAAAGTACTTGCATATCATGAAATAAACAGTTCTTCTAGTCCATTTATACCCATAAATATTAAGTAAACTATTTTGGAATCATGGTTATATTATGTTTCTGAGTTTATTTTTTTATAAATGTAAAGAATATATTTTAATATTATGGTTATTTAAGTGATTTTATAATAATTTTACGTTGTTTTAGCTAATTATCAATATTATTTCAATTTAAAATTATACATTTAATTTCACTATATTTTCCATTGAAACTTTTAAATTATTGCAAATAAACAAAATTCAATACATTTACATGATAGCAAAGATGTTATTTAACCCTTATTATTGTTATATATAGTATGTGAATATCTTCTTTGTTAATATTCGTTAAAATTTTCATAATTATTTTGTATTTTATTATAAATGATTTCAGTTTCCTTGGAAACAAATAAATTTCATTTAATTTCCATGGAAACATAATATTTGTTTAAAATACTTGCATATCATGAAATAAAGAGTTCTTCTAGTCCATTTAGACCCATAAATTTTAAATAAACTATTTTGGAATCATGGTTATATGTTTCTGAGTTTATTTATTTATAAATGTAAAGAATATATTTTAATATTATGGTTACTTAAGTGGTTTAATAATAAGTTTACGTTGTTTTAGCTAATTTTCAATATTATTTCAAATTAAACTTATAAATTTAATTTCACTTTATTTTAAATTGAAAGTTTTAAATTATTGCAAATAAACAAAATTCAATACATTTACATGATGGCAAAGATGTTATTTAACCCTTATTATAGTTATATATAGTAAGTGAATATCTTCTTTGTTAATATTCGTTAAAATTTTCATAATTTTGTATTTTATAAGAAATTATTTCAGTTTCATTGGAAACAAATAACTTTCATTTAATTTCCATGGAAACGTAATATTTGTTTAAAATACTTGCATATCATGAAATAAACAGTTCTTCTAGTCCATTTATACCCATAAATATTAAATAAACTATTTTGGAATCATGGTTATATGTTTCTGAGTTTATTTTTTTATAAATGTAAAGAATATATTTTAATATTATGGTTATTTAAGTGATTTTATAATAATTTTACGTTGTTTTAGCTAATTATCAATATTATTTCAATTTAAAATTATACATTTAAGTTCACTATATTTTCCATTGAAACTTTTAAATTATTGCAAATAAACAAAATTCAATACATTTACATGATGGCAAAGATGTCATTTAACCCTTATTATAGTTATATGTAGTAAATGAATATCTTTTTTGTTAATATTCGTTAAAATGTTCATAATTTTGTATTTTATTAGAAATGATTTCAGTTTCCTTGGAAACAAATGACTTTCATTTAATTTCCATGGAAACGTAATATTTGTTTAAAATACTTGCATATAATGAAATAAACAGTTCTTCTAGTCCATTTATACCCATAAATATTAAATGAATTATTTTGGAATCATGGTTATATGTTTCTGAGTTTATTTGTTTATAAATGTAAAGAATATATTTTAATATTATTTTTACTTAAGTGATTTTATAATAATTTTACGTTGTTTTAGCTAATTATCAATATTATTTCAAATTAAACTTATACATTTAATTTCTCTTTATTTTCCATTGAAAGTTTTAAATTATTGCAAATAAACAAAATTCAATACATTTACATGATGGCAAAGATGTCATTTAACCCTTATTATAGTTATATATAGTAAATGAATATATTTTTTGTTAATATTCGTTCAAATTTTCATAATTATTTTGTATTTTATTAGAAATTATTTCAGTTTCATTGGAAACAAATAACTTTCATTTAATTTAAAGGAAACGTAATATTTGTAAAAAATACTTGCATATCATGAAATAAACATTTCTTCTAGTCCATTTATACCCATAAATATTAAGTAAACTATTTTGGAATCATGGTTATATTATGTTTCTGAGTTTATTTTTTTATAAATGTAAAGAATATATTTTAATATTATGGTTATTTAAGTGATTTTATAATAATTTTACGTTGTTTTAGCTAATTATCAATATTATTTCAAATTAAGTTTATACATTTAATTTCATTTTATTTTTCATTGAAACTTTTAAATTATTGCAAATAAACAAAATTCAATACATTTACATGATGGCAAAGATGTCATTTAACCCTTATTATAGTTATATATAGTAAATGAATATATTTTTTGTTAATATTCGTTCAAATTTTCATAATTATTTTGTATTTTATTAGAAATTATTTCAGTTTCATTGGAAACAAATAACTTTCATTTAATTTAAAGGAAACGTAATATTTGTAAAAAATACTTGCATATCATGAAATAAACAGTTCTTCTAGTCCATTTATACCCATAAATATTAAGTAAACTATTTTGGAATCATGGTTATATTATGTTTCTGAGTTTATTTTTTTATAAATGTAAAGAATATATTTTAATATTATGGTTATTTAAGTGATTTTATAATAATTTTACGTTGTTTTAGCTAATTATCAATATTATTTCAATTTAAAATTATACATTTAATTTCACTATATTTTCCATTGAAACTTTTAAACTATTGCAAATAAACAAAATTCAATACATTTACATGATGGCAAAGATGTTATTTAACCCTTATTATTGTTATATATAGTAAGTGAATATCTTCTTTGTTAATATTCGTTAAAATTTTCATAATTATTTTGTATTTTATTATAAATGATTTCAGTTTCCTTGGAAACAAATAAATTTCATTTAATTTCCATGGAAACATAATATTTGTTTAAAATACTTGCATATCATGAAATAAAGAGTTCTTCTAGTCCATTTAGACCCATAAATTTTAAATAAACTATTTTGGAATCATGGTTATATGTTTCTGAGTTTATTTATTTATAAATGTAAAGAATATATTTTAATATTATGGTTACTTAAGTGGTTTAATAATAAGTTTACGTTGTTTTAGCTAATTTTCAATATTATTTCAAATTAAACTTATAAATTTAATTTCACTTTATTTTAAATTGAAAGTTTTAAATTATTGCAAATAAACAAAATTCAATACATTTACATGATGGCAAAGATGTTATTTAACCCTTATTATAGTTATATATAGTAAGTGAATATCTTCTTTGTTAATATTCGTTAAAATTTTCATAATTTTGTATTTTATAAGAAATTATTTCAGTTTCATTGGAAACAAATAACTTTCATTTAATTTCCATGGAAACGTAATATTTGTTTAAAATACTTGCATATCATGAAATAAACAGTTCTTCTAGTCCATTTATACCCATAAATATTAAATAAACTATTTTGGAATCATGGTTATGTGTTTCTGAGTTTATTTTTTTATAAATGTAAAGAATATATTTTAATATTATGGTTATTTAAGTGATTTTATAAAAATTTTACGTTGTTTTAGCTAATTATCAATATTATTTCAATTTAAAATTATACATTTAAGTTCACTATATTTTTCATTGAAACTTTTAAATTATTGCAAATAAACAAAATTCAATACATTTACATGATGGCAAAGATGTCATTTAACCCTTATTATAGTTATATGTAGTAAATGAATATCTTTTTTGTTAATATTCGTTAAAATGTTCATAATTTTGTATTTTATTAGAAATGATTTCAGTTTCCTTGGAAACAAATGACTTTCATTTAATTTCCATGGAAACGTAATATTTGTTTAAAATACTTGCATATAGTGAAATAAACAGTTCTTCTAGTCCATTTATACCCATAAATATTAAATGAATTATTTTGGAATCATGGTTATATGTTTCTGAGTTTATTTGTTTATAAATGTAAAGAATATATTTTAATATTATTTTTACTTAAGTGATTTTATAATAATTTTACGTTGTTTTAGCTAATTATCAATATTATTTCAAATTAAACTTATACATTTTATTTCTCTTTATTTTCCATTGAAAGTTTTAAATTATTGCAAATAAACAAAATTCAATACATTTACATGATGGCAAAGATGTTATTTAACCCTTATTATAGTTATATATAGTAAATGAATATCTTTTTTGTTAATATTCGTTAAAATGTTCATAATTTTGTATTTTATTAGAAATGATTTCAGTTTCCTTGGAAACAAATGACTTTCATTTAATTTCCATGGAAACGTAATATTTGTTTAAAATACTTGCATATAATGAAATAAACAGTTCTTCTAGTCCATTTATACCCATAAATATTAAATGAATTATTTTGGAATCATGGTTGTATGTTTCTGAGTTTATTTGTTTATAAATGTAAAGAATATATTTTAATATTATTTTTACTTAAGTGATTTTATAATAATTTTACGTTGTTTTAGCTAATTATCAATATTATTTCAAATTAAGTTTATACATTTAATTTCATTTTATTTTCCATTGAAACTTTTATATTATTGCAAATAAACAAAATTCAATACATTTACATGATGGCAAAGATGTTATTTAACCCTTATTATAGTTATATATAGTAAATGAATATCTTTTTTTTTAATATTCGTTAAAATTTTCATAATTATTTTGTATTTTATTAGAAATTATTTCAGTTTCATTGGAAACAAATAACTTTCATTTAATTTAAAGGAAACGTAATATTTGTAAAAAATACTTGCATATAATGAAATAAACAGTTCTTCTAGTCCATTTATACCCATAAATATTAAGTAAACTATTTTGGAATCATGGTTATATTATGTTTCTGAGTTTATTTTTTTATAAATGTAAAGAATATATTTTAATATTATGGTTATTTAAGTGATTTTATAATAATTTTACGTTGTTTTAGCTAATTATCAATATTATTTCAATTAAAAATTATACATTTAATTTCACTATATTTTCCATTGAAACTTTTAAATTATTGCAAATAAACAAAATTCAATACATTTACATGATGGCAAAGATGTTATTTAACCCTTATTATTGTTATATATAGTAAGTGAATATCTTCTTTGTTAATATTCGTTAAAATTTTCATAATTATTTTGTATTTTATTATAAATGATTTCAGTTTCCTTGGAAACAAATAAATTTCATTTAATTTCCATGGAAACATAATATTTGTTTAAAATACTTGCATATCATGAAATAAAGAGTTCTTCTAGTCCATTTAGACCCATAAATTTTAAATAAACTATTTTGGAATCATGGTTATATGTTTCTGAGTTTATTTATTTATAAATGTAAAGAATATATTTTAATATTATGGTTACTTAAGTGGTTTAATAATAAGTTTACGTTGTTTTAGCTAATTTTCAATATTATTTCAAATTAAACTTATAAATTTAATTTCACTTTATTTTAAATTGAAAGTTTTAAATTATTGCAAATAAACAAAATTCAATACATTTACATGATGGCAAAGATGTTATTTAACCCTTATTATAGTTATATATAGTAAGTGAATATCTTCTTTGTTAATATTCGTTAAAATTTTCATAATTTTGTATTTTATAAGAAATTATTTCAGTTTCATTGGAAACAAATAACTTTCATTTAATTTCCATGGAAACGTAATATTTGTTTAAAATACTTGCATATCATGAAATAAACAGTTCTTCTAGTCCATTTATACCCATAAATATTAAATAAACTATTTTGGAATCATGGTTATATGTTTCTGAGTTTATTTTTTTATAAATGTAAAGAATATATTTTAATATTATGGTTATTTAAGTGATTTTATAATAATTTTACGTTGTTTTAGCTAATTATCAATATTATTTCAATTTAAAATTATACATTTAAGTTCACTATATTTTCCATTGAAACTTTCAAATTATTGCAAATAAACAAAATTCAATACATTTACATGATGGCAAAGATGTTATTTAACCCTTATTATAGTTAAATATAGTACATGAATATCTTTTTTGTTAAAATTCGTTCAAAATTTCATAATTTTGTATTTTGTTAGAAATTATTTCAGTTTCCTTGGAAAATAACTTTCATTTAATTTCCATGGAAACGTAATATTTGTAAAAAATACTTGCATATCATGAAATAAACAGTTCTTCTAGTCCATTTATACCCATAAATATTAAATAAACTATTTTGGAATTATGGTTATATGTTTCTGAGTTTATTTATTTATAAATGTAAAGAATATATTTTAATATTATGGTTACTTAAGTGGTTTAATAATAAGTTTACGTTGTTTTAGCTAATTATCAATATTATTTCAAATTAAACTTATAAATTTAATTTCACTTTATTTTAAATTGAAAGTTTTAAATTATTGCAAATAAACAAAATTCAATACATTTACATGATGGCAAAGATGTTATTTAACCCTTATTATAGTTATATATAGTAAGTGAATATCTTCTTTGTTAATATTCGTTAAAATTTTCATAATTATTTTGTATTTTATTATAAATGATTTCAGTTTCCTTGGAAACAAATAAATTTCATTTAATTTCCATGGAAACGTAATATTTGTTTAAAATACTTGCATATCATGAAATAAACAGTTCTTCTAGTCCATTTATACCCATAAATTTTAAATAAACTATTTTGGAATCATGGTTATATGTTTCTGAGTTTATTTGTTTATAAATGTAAAGAATATATTTTAATATTATGTTACTTAAGTGGTTTAGTAATAATTTTACGTTGTTTTAGCTAATTATCAATATTATTTCAAATTAAACTTATAAATTTAATTTCACTTTATTTTCCATTGAAAGTTTTAAATTATTGCAAATAAACAAAATTCAATACATTTACATGATGGCAAAGATGTCATTTAACCCTTATTATAGTTATATATAGTAAATGAATATATTTTTTGTTAATATTCGTTAAAATTTTCATAATTTTGTATTTTATTAGAAATTATTTCAGTTTCATTGGAAACAAATAACTTTCATTTAATTTCCATGGAAACGTAATATTTGTTTAAAATACTTGCATATCATGAAATAAACAGTTCTTCTAGTCCATTTATACCCATAAATATTAAATAAACTATTTTGGAATCATGGTTATATGTTTCTGAGTTTATTTGTTTATAAATGTAAAGAATATATTTTAATATTATTTTTACTTAAGTGATTTTATAATAATTTTACGTTGTTTTAGCTAATTATCAATATTATTTCAAATTAAACTTATACATTTAATTTCATTTTATTTTCCATTGAAACTTTTAAATTATTGCAAATAAACAAAATTCAATACATTTACATGATGGCAAAGATGTTATTTAAACCTTATTATAGTTATATATAGTAAATGAATATCTTTTTTTTTAATATTCGTTCAAATTTTCATAATTATTTTGTATTTTATTAGAAATGATTTCAGTTTCCTTGGAAACAAATAAATTTCATTTAATTTCCATGGAAACGTAATATTTGTTTAAAATTTTTGCATATCATGAAATAAACATTTCTTTTAGTCCATTTATACCCATAAATTTTAAATAAACTATTTTGGAATCATGGTTATATGTTTCTGAGTTTATTTGTTTATAAATGTAAAGAATATATTTTAATATTATGGTTACTTAAGTGGTTTAATAATAATTTTACGTTGTTTTAGCTAATTATCAATATTATTTCAAATTAAACTTATACATTTAATTTCATTTTATTTTACATTGAAACTTTTATATTATTGCAAATAAACAAAATTCAATACATTTACATGATGGCAAAGATGTTATTTAACCCTTATTATAGTTATATATAGTTAATGAATATCTTTTTTGTTAATATTCGTTAAAATTTTCATAATTAGTTTGTATTTTATTAGAAATTATTTCAGCTTCCTTGGAAACAAATAACTTTCATTTAATTTAAATGGAAACGTAATATTTGTAAAAAATACTTGCATATCATGAAATAAAGAGTTCTTCTAGTCCATTTATACCCATAAATATTAAGTAAACTATTTTGGAATCATGGTTATATTATGTTTCTGAGTTTATTTTTTTTATAAATGTAAAGAATATATTTTAATATTATGGTTATTTAAGTGATATTATAATAATTTTACGTTGTTTTAGCTAATTATCAATATTATTTCAATTTAAAATTATACATTTAATTTGACTATATTTTCCATTGAAACTTTTAAATTATTGCAAATAAACAAAATTCAATACATTTACATGATGGCAAAGATGTTATTTAACCCTTATTATAGTTATATATAGTAAGTGAATATCTTCTTTGTTAATATTCGTTAAAATTTTCATAATTATTTTGTATTTTATTAGAAATGATTTCAGTTTCCTTGGAAACAAATAAATTTCATTTAATTTCCATGGAAACGTAATATTTGTTTAAAATACTTGCATATCATGAAATAAACATTTCTTTTAGTCCATTTATACCCATAAATTTTAAATAAACTATTTTGGAATCATGGTTATATGTTTCTGAGTTTATTTGTTTATAAATGTAAAGAATATATTTTTATATTATGTTACTTAAGTGGTTTAATAATAATTTTACGTTGTTTTAGCTAATTATCAATATTATTTCAAATTAAACTTATAAATTTAATTTCACTTTATTTTCCATTGAAACTTTTAAATTATTGCAAATAAACAAAATTCAATACATTTACATGATGGCAAAGATGTTATTTAACCCTTATTATAGTTAAATATAGTACATGAATATCTTTTTTGTTAAAATTCGTTCAAAATTTCATAATTTTGTATTTTGTTAGAAATTATTTCAGATTCCTTGGAAAATAACTTTCATTTAATTTCCATGGAAACGTAATATTTGTAAAAAATACTTGCATATCATGAAATAAACAGTTCTTCTAGTCCATTTATACCCATAAATATTAAATAAACTATTTTCTAATTATGGTTATATGTTTCTGAGTTTATTTATTTATAAATGTAAAGAATATATTTTAATATTATGGTTACTTAAGTGGTTTAATAATAAGTTTACGTTGTTTTAGCTAATTATCAATATTATTTCAAATTAAACTTATAAATTTAATTTCACTTTATTTTAAATTGAAAGTTTTAAATTATTGCAAATAAACAAAATTCAATACATTTACATGATGGCAAAGATGTTATTTAACCCTTATTATAGTTATATATAGTAAGTGAATATCTTCTTTGTTAATATTCGTTAAAATTTTCATAATTATTTTGTATTTTATTATAAATGATTTCAGTTTCCTTGGAAACAAATAAATTTTTCTTTTAATTTCCATGGAAACGTAATATTTGTTTAAAATACTTGCATATCATGAAATAAAGAGTTCTTCTAGTCCATTTGTACCCATAAATTTTAAATAAACTATTTTGGAATCATGGTTATATGTTTCTGAGTTTATTTGTTTATAAATGTAAAGAATATATTTTAATATTATGTTACTTAAGTGGTTTAATAATAATTTTACGTTGTTTTAGCTAATTATCAATATTATTTCAAATTAAACTTATAAATTTAATTTCACTTTATTTTCCATTGAAAGTTTTAAATTATTGCAAATAAACAAAATTCAATACATTTACATGATGGCAAAGATGTCATTTAACCCTTATTATAGTTATATATAGTAAATGAATATATTTTTTGTTAATATTCGTTAAAATTTTCATAATTTTGTATTTTATTAGAAATTATTTCAGTTTCATTGGAAACAAATAACTTTCATTTAATTTCCATGGAAACGTAATATTTGTTTAAAATACTTGCATATCATGAAATAAACAGTTCTTCTAGTCCATTTAATCCCATAAATATTAAATAAACTATTTTGGAATCATGGTTATATGTTTCTGAGTTTATTTTTTTATGAATGTAAAGAATATATTTTAATATTATGGTTATTTAAATGATTTTATAATAATTTTACGTTGTTTTAGCTAATTATCAATATTATTTCAATTTAAAATTATACATTTAAGTTCACTATATTTTCCATTGAAACTTTTAAATTATTGCAAATAAACAAAATTCAATACATTTACATGATGGCAAAGATGTCATTTAACCCTTATTATAGTTATATGTAGTAAATGAATATCTTTTTTGTTAATATTCGTTAAAATGTTCATAATTTTGTATTTTATTAGAAATGATTTCAGTTTCCTTGGAAACAAATAAATTTCATTTAATTTCCATGGAAACGTAATATTTGTTTAAAATACTTGCATATCATGAAATAAACATTTCTTTTAGTCCATTTATACCCATAAATTTTAAATAAACTATTTTGGAATCATGGTTATATGTTTCTGAGTTTATTTGTTTATAAATGTAAAGAATATATTTTAATATTATGGTTACTTAAGTGGTTTAATAATAATTTTACGTTGTTTTAGCTAATTATCAATATTATTTCAAATTAAACTTATACATTTAATTTAACTTTATTTTCCATTGAAACTTTTAAATTATTGCAAATAAACAAAATTCAATACATTTACATGATGGCAAAGATGTCATTTAACCCTTATTATAGTTAAATATAGTACATGAATATCTTTTTTGTTAAAATTCGTTCAAAATTTCATAATTTTGTATTTTGTTAGAAATTATTTCAGTTTCCTTGGAAAATAACTTTCATTTAATTTCCATGGAAACGTAATATTTGTAAAAAATACTTGCATATCATGAAATAAACAGTTCTTCTAGTCCATTTATACCCATA